>NW_011929683.1:8389-21344 GCF_000187915.1 Pogonomyrmex barbatus | reverse complement strand
TTGTCGCACGCGCGTTCTCTCTCTCTCTCTCTCTCTCTCTCTGTCTCTGTCTCTGTCTCCATACTATCGAGGCTCGAGAGCCGAGGCCGGCCGAGGCCGAAAGCAGTGGTGCGAACTTATGCTCGAGCACACTGACGGTTTTCCCCCTCCACTTGCGCACAGAGACGCTCCATCTATCCGTGAGCCTACGCGCGCTTGCGCAGACACACGAATAGACGGAGCGTCTTTGTGTGCGCAAGTGGAGGGGGAAAATCGCCAGCGTGCTCAGGCACAAGTTCGCAGTGTTCGCACCACTGGCCGAGAGGCGAAGTGATAGCCGCGCGGATGATCGATGCGGTGGTGTGCGATCGCGTTTCGCGATTGTCTGTGACGCGTCATCGCATCTCCCTCCGACCCGTCGCGTACGGGTCGCAACGATTATCGGCTTCGGGCGGAAGTGGCTGTGGAAATAGTCGGCGACAGTAGTGCACGGGCGCGAAACGAGAGTGCTGGTCGTGAGCTGTCGCTGTCACCGCCGCCGCCGCCGCCGCCGCTGTCGCCGCAATGTCGCGTCTTAGCTGCTCTCCTCCGTCGCATCACAGCGCGCACTAATTACCTCCGCCGCGTAATTCGTCGCTGTAATGGACTGACACATCTACCGTGCAAACCGATCATTGGAAGGTGAGGTGAATCGCGTGTTATGCTACGCATAACAGTTGCATGATGAAACCGAAAGGTAAACATGCACCGCTATCACGCATGGCATTCCTTCCGCAAGGAAGCCCTAGGTATATCCTGCATTCTGTCGAGTGATTTATTTCTACGAGTCGTGCACTCGTTTTCTCTTTCGAACAACTTCTCGACTGATGCGTTCGTTAAATTCGACGCGTAAAAGTGTATGCGTGTTTTTATATGAAACTTGAAGTTTACGATGTGAATTGTCAATTTTAGATTCACAATGAGTTCGCAACCGATTGTGGTACCTGGTGGAGAGAATCAACGTCTGCAAGGAGAAACTTGTTCTGTATCTGTTGGAAGTTCAGCAGATACCTTTAAGACTATGACACCACCAAACGTCAGCCGATCCCTCAGTCGTAAGTGTACTTACTTTATATATCTTGTCGTTACATGTGTTATATGTTGTTTAATGTTTCTGTACTTGATTAAAAATATATCAAATTCCACAACGTAAACAAGTTTATTAATTACTATAAGACACTTTGTAATGATATTAATTATTATTAATGTATCTATTATTCATTATAGCAATATGTACAATGCAGAGTGTCCCAGCTTTTGATAACTGTGTCTTAATATTTCATACATAGAATAATAGGTGTAAAACAAATCAATTGGTGTAAGAAAGATACATTGTTGTTTTAAAAAAAATTATGCAATTTGTAATATTCAAGTACATATTTTTTTACAAGCAATTATATTTTCTTTATACTAATATATTTATCGCATTATTCTATACATAACAGTAAAGATACAGTGATTAAAAAATGAATAGTTTACGAGATATATGGCAGGAATATGCCGGAATAAATTATAAAATATCTTGTAAACTATTGATTTTTTGACATTTGTATCTTAATATCTTTTTATTCAGAATAATTAGAGAAATCATACTGTGTAACAAAAAATATATAATTCCATTTAAAAAAATTATCATAAAAATGTCGACAGTGACGCCATCTGCGAGTAAATTAATATCGTAATCATATGTGGTCCCTTCGAAACTTTACAATCTTTATATGAAACATTTTTTTTTAAATGCATTGATCGAGAATTATTAAAATGAGACACTCTGTATAATTAATTTATAAGACATGAAAAAGATGTATTAAATTAAAAAGTGATAAAGTATAAATAGATAAAATGTCAAGTTAGGAAAGTGATATTACATAATTGTAAATATACACAAAGATTATATGTGTATTCTATTTTCTATTTATAAACTTTATAAAATCTTAAAAAACATTGACATTTGAACCATGTCAATGAAAATTATAGGTGTAATTGCAGCATGTTTTTACATTTTACAATTCTTAGTTCTACTTAGTTATTAGCATTCTAAATAGGTTTATATAACGCATAAATTATACATTTCTTTATGTTTACATAACATTTGTTTCTGTATATGCAACTTAGAATATCTATATTTATTACAGTTTATTATGTGTGAATGCATAAACATTTCTAAAATTTATCTATCTTTACAATGACAATTTTGAGTTTTATGCGTTTTTCCAAAATATTTTAGATATTTAAAAATATCTGATGACGGATGGAAATATGAATACATTTAATAAAACAATTTTATTATAAAACAGTCAAACCTCTCTAATTTCAATGCCAAAGAAATAGATAATAAATCAAGTTATAGAAATTTTCAACTTATGAAATTTTTCGAGTTATAGAGAAAAAAAATTTGTTTACAAAGGTTCAGACAATTTAATAACTTTAATATTACTAGTAGTGTATGTACATGTATCCATTAAATTGAGTTAAAATATTTTAATTCCATGCTATAACTTAATAAAAACATACTTATAATTTTAAGAAAGAGACAAGAAAAAGTATCTAATTAAATTTCAAAAAAATTTTATAATTTTTATTGATCATACTGAATTTTCAATAAATAAAAAATTTATTCTTGTTTTATAATATCAGTTGTTTTAGTATGGAAGGAAAATTAAATATTGATGTGGATTCTCTTTCGTGATGTTTATTTAACCTTTGAAATTTCGACTTGTAAAGGCTTTTTTGTGATATAAAAATCAATTTTGAAATAATCCGAGTTATAGAGATAACAGACTTATAAATAACTTCGACTTAGTTTCCTATTTTTCGTCTGGAGGATTTTTTCAAGGAATGAGTAAAAATTCGAAATGTAGAGATTTTCAAATTAGAGAGATTTTATTATAAAACGGTATTTCCATATTTGCGTACTTCCATTTTGCGATGTACTTTATGTGTAAAAATGCTTAGTAATCTTGACAATGAAGATATGTCAGCTATATACAGTTACGGCAGCTTATTAATATGAATGAAATATGTACTGTAGCACATCCGACTGATGGAAAAATGGAAATCAATACTCGAGAGTAACAAACTATTCTCGTGTTATAGCAGGAATCCCTACTGCTATAAGTAGTACTGTAGTTTGTTGTGGATAATAACTCATGTCATTTGACCCACTTTCATACTAGTTTTGTCTTGCAATGATGACAATGTATAATTTTACATTGATTGTCGTAAATTCTTGATTGGATGAAACAGAAGCATTCATACAGCACACTTTGATGTTCTAGATGACATTTCTCACATGACAAGTCTCTTTGTTTTTAAATGTTATGTACAAAGCATAATACACACAAAATTAGAGAAAAACGTAGTATAGGAATTTTATTTACAAAGTCTGAAAATATATTTTGACTATTTTTACTAATAGTTCACACGAGATTATCAAATTTCTTAAAATAATTGTTGAAACATAACGGTGTAAGAATAATAAAATATAAATGATTATTTTGTAGATAAAATTGAGATTTTTATAAAAAATATATATATTTACGAATAAATATATACACAGGGTACAAAATAAATATATATAAAATACATGTGTATGCGCACGTGTGGCGTGCGTGCGTGTGCGTGTGCGTGTGCGTGTTTGTACAGAGTGTTCTGTAAAGATTATACCAACACTTAAGAGTAAATTTCTAAGATCATTTTTGGAATAAAAATCTTATATACAGGGTGCGCCAAAAGTCTGAATTCAGTCGAATATCTCTAAAAATATAATTTTGAAAAATCCGTTTCAGACAAAAGTAATCATGTGGTCTCTTTAGAACTCTATCACTTTGGTACTAAACATTTTTTTACAATCTTGTGATTTCTAAATAATTGACTGTTTAAAATAAAATAAAACATCCTGTATATATTGGCGGTATATAATTTATGCTTGTGACTGCATGTAACAATATGAATTTGAAGCATGTTTTTTATTGTGCACATGTAAATAAGCATGTATATCTTCTTTTTTTGCAGTATATGATATGTGCAATAAAGTAGGCAAACATGCAGTATTTCTTTTTAAAATTTAAGTGCAAACAATTATGTTTTTTGCAAGTGTCATCTGATCCATTACACACACACACACACAACCAAAAAAAAAAACGAAAAAAGAAAAAAAAGACAATATTCTCTCTATCATTACATGTTAATATTATCTAGTTGTAATGTAGAAAATACAAATTCTGGCTGTTTATATTGTCGATTAATTTCTGAATAGCTCTTTGAAAAAGAAACAGTTTCTATTTTTAATGTGATAATAAATATTGATGCAATTGAGTAAGTGCTAAATATGTAGAACCAGCGGATCGAGAACCTCGACGAAGCAGCATTCAAGCACCGTCTACACCATTACCTAAACTTCCATCAACCGAGTCCCTTTCAACAAGCATAAACATTACAACTGGTGCACCTTCATTTTTTTCAGGTATAAACCTAGAAATATTTTTGAAAATAATATATATCGTTGCTATAGTTTGGGGATAACGTTTGTGTGAAGGATTACAAGCAGCTTTTCAAACTTGATTAGCGTTATATACTTTTTTTATTTTTACAATAGAATAGACGTGTATATACGCTAGAAAAAATTCTATATGGCTTTACAAAGTTCTTTTTTAATGCTTGTGTTTATGTTTCGTTTTACATGAAATTCTTTTGGTATAGCTAATGGTATGATTTAATATTTATTTGTTTGTAAAATGAGCCTCGGATATGTAAAGAAAGTTTAATTAATAGCCTTATTATCGATATAAGAGAGCGCGTATATATCGATTTGATTATATAATTCAATGTAATAGTGCAAATGTTTATGTCTCATTGCTAAGACCTGGACGTTTATGCGAGTTCTCGTGCTGGCAACTCGCACGAATCTGACCTTAAAGAGAAAAATTAATCTTAAATCAAGACAAATATCTTCATATGCAAGCAAGAATTATAATCTTTTAAAAATTTTAATCTTGACCCGATTGAAACTTGTTTGATATATTACTTTTGCTCAAGATTAAAAATCTTCAAAAATATGAAAATTATAATACTTTTGTTTATATATGAGAAAATATCTACACTTATGTCGATATTAAAATTATTTTTAAAAGAATTATATATAATATTCTTGCTTAAATATGAGAGTATATAGTCTTGATTTAAGAGTAATTTATTTTTCTGTGTAAGAAAGATCTTGCTACCTCACTTCAGTGATGTTCTGCACAAGGCACGAAAAATCGTACGTCCAGGTTGTATTCATTGCATTATGCGGGCTATTTCATAAAGTTTGCGTTTAATTTAATTATGCTTATACAGATTAGTAGGCAATTTTCTTTCAGCGAAAATGTATTGCATGCTGCCTTTTTTTTTTTTCTCAAAATTTGATTTCTATTTTCCGAATGCGTTATTTTTCCTACACGCTAATCTTTTTATTGGCTTTACAGGGATTTAGAAATTCTTTTTTCATAAGTATTAAAATATGTGAAACTGGTGCTTAGCAAAGCCGGTGGATTTTGTATCGAAACGATTAAAAGTTTGAAAAATTGAGATCTTTATCTGTTCTTAATTTTATTTAGCAGCTAGACTTGTTAACCCGTAACAAAGCTTGTTTTATATAAAAACTTGTACTTATAAAATGGACTTTGTACTTATAAAATGGAAATAGGTATGTAATATGGTATGTAAATTATATGGGGAAATAATCTAGAGTTCTTAAAATTAGGCATAAATAACGAATATGAAAGATTTGTGTGTATGAAAATTTGTGTATGTATGCATAAATATATGATGAGTGTATATTCATATATGAAAGTATGTTTGTATGCATAGATGTCTACATACGGACGCTTTTCTGTCGGACCTCGTTACTTTAGGATCCCTTTAAGCATGATTTTATTGCGATAATGATATTTAACTAGCTTGCATTCTTGAAAGTTTATACATTAAAATTTCTTATGTTTCAATCTAACTAGATTGCACTATGTGAATTATAGAAAAATAGAAATTTAATCTAATCCAGAATTATTAATATATGTTAGTAATCTGGTGCAAATTCTCTTCGCGAAGCGTTAACGTGTTCTTAACATAACAGATTAATATAATACTATTTTTTTCAAAAATTTGATTTTTATATTATATGTATCTATAAATTAAAAATTGTGTGTATATGTAAAAGCGCGTTATTAAATAAATGTATATTTATATAAGCAAATCTTTTTCTCTCAATAACAATTAAGATGATTTAATATAGATATAACTGTGATATATTTTCGTAAAGTAAATTAATAAATTTTATTAGTAATATGTATGATAAACATTAATATTCTATTTTTTCTTTTATACAAAACATTATTTTACAAATTTTACATCGTTTTCTCGACTGTAATGGATTCAAAGTCGGATTGGACTGGATATATGCAATCTGAATTCAAATATGTAAATGTAAAACAAGAAATGTATAAAATATTAAATATTAATTAATAAACTTATTATGAGAATACGTTTATTAATGCGTGAAAGAATCAGCGATTCACAATGTCGGGTTTAAATGTTTTAAATTAAATTTCAATTTTTATCTCATACTCTTCTATAATATTTTTGATAAGTACTTCTTAAATATTAGACATTGAACGGTTTAAATATGATTGTAATTAATTTAATTATAATCTTAGTAATCCAAAGTAGATTATATATTATAAATTAAATATTATAAAGAACGATTAAAACTCATAGCAGTAAAAAACAATTATTATAAAACGTGAAATATATGGAAAAGAATATGATTTGAACTATATATTAATAGAAGCAAACAGTGAATAAAAAAGAAATATATTAACTAAGGTTTTTTTAAATAAAATAAATTCTCTCGTTTGATTTCTTTAATTACAACGATTGAAAAAATAATGTTTGCGTTACCTCGTATTATTTTTGGATAAATGTATAAATGTATAAATATAGACTTTTATTTATATAAGATTCTTATGAAATATTTACATTTCTTTTATTATAAATATTTTATAATTTAATTATTTCTACATTGTAAGTATGAATTATTTTTCCTAGAAAATATAACATTTAGTTTTCTTTTATTTCTTATATTAAATTACTTAATATGTAATTAAATTTAGTTTCATAATAAAAATTATTATATTATCTGTTTGTTAAAAATTATATGTATGAATTAAAATTGTGTTAACAAAATAAAAATTTATAATCGATAAAATATATAATTTTATTATTTTATTATTAATATATAAAATACATAATGTGTTAACTATATTATCTCAATTGTAAAAGTTTAGATTATTTAGAAAACAAAGTATTATTAATGTAAATCATTAAAAAAATGAATTTTCTAAATACGATATATAATTTAAAAATTTATAGAAAATAAACTATGGATACACTTTATTTTGTTATTCACGATTGTACAAAATATGATAACAAAAGAATAATACCAAATTATATTTGTTATAGGAGTCTCTGCAGGTGAAAGTAGCCAAAAAATGGATAATTCTTCAGATAAGGTAATTAATTCCTCATTTTTGAAATGCAAGTCATTTATTAAGGTTAAATTTATTATTTTTCTGATAGCCAATTTGTAAGAACAGATTTTGTTTATTTATTAGTTATTATTATAATTTTTATTGGTAGAAAAATTTGATGCAGAATTTATATTTAAAGTTATTTTTTTTTTTCTAATTGTATACTTAACAAAGAAAAATTTTATTCTGTACCTTTTACTTATTTTTTTCATAAAAGTTTTTCCCTCTCGATTGTATTGTGATTTATTATTTTATTTTTATTTTATTTTTATTTTTATTTTTATTATCTGGAATATAATAAGATACTTTAAATGTATGTTTTATATGAATATTTTTTTAAATGTTTTTAGTCAATGGATTCTTGCAAATTAACGCGAAAGGAATCATACAAAGCTCAGAGAAAAAATTATCGAATGGAAAAGAAAAGAGTGGCCAATGAACTTTTAAGTTCTTTTAAAGATCCAACTGTTATTGTTATGAGTGATTGGTTAAAAGTTCGCGGCACATTAAAAAGTTGGACCAAATTGTGGTGCATTCTGAAACCTGGATTATTACTTCTATACAAAAGTCCAAAAACAAAGGTTTGTTTCGTCCACTTCTTTCATCAAGTAATAATATACTTAATTTATTATATCTATTACATATTTATTATAGAGTAATCATTGGGTAGGAACAGTACTACTTAATACATGTCAAGTTATAGAACGTCCAAGTAAGAAAGATGGATTTTGTTTTAAATTATTTCATCCTTTGGAGCAATCTATATGGGCTCCTCGAGGACCAGAAAAAAGAAGCTATTGGTAGCTATATACTACTATATATATATATATATATATATATATATATAATATTTTTTTTTTTCGTCATCGTTATATATGTATATATATGTATATGTATATATGTATGTAAACATATGTATTAAACATATATACTGCTTTTATATAGCAACTTTATTTTTTACAGTATATTAATGAGTTATTATCGATAATCTAATTTAGTAATAGATATATATGTAATTATAATCATCATACAATTTTAGTGTTATAAATAGATTAATATCTTCCAGGTGCTGTCGTACAACCATTGCCAACTTCTTACTTAATCTTTCGAGCACCATCCCAAGCGGCAGGCAAATGTTGGTTAGATGCACTTGAATTGTCGTTACGTTGTTCTTCATTAATAGTGCGTTCGACAAGCGCATTACCGCGTCCTTTAACACATGATGCAACTACTACTCATGAAACTCAGTGGAGCGAAGCTGATTATGAAAAGCACTTTGATGATCATGGTCAGTATCATTGATACACAGCTTTATACTTATAATATCACTTTTTTGTGATAAAAGTGAGATATTTTGCATTTAGATAAATCTTTTATGGAATGAAATTTTTAACACGCATAGTAAAATAGCAATATATTTTTTTAATTATTTATATACCTTTTATTATCCGTGAATTAATTAATTAAAGGTTAATTATTCCACAAAATGTTTTTTAACTATTTTAATATATTTCATAAATGATTAATATGTTATATTAATCATATTGTTTACAAAAATTTATTTTGCATTGAATTTTGAGAATACCTCACACATTAATATTATATGAATTTTTATACAATGAAACAAAAGAACGGGAAAAGCAATCGATATTTTGGATTTGAATAACCATCAATAAATAAAAATCAAATAAGAAACTTTATGAAGACAAATAATTAGAAAAATATGTTGTACAAGAAGTACAATCTGTGAATGATGCATGGTGATTTGTCAATTTGCACTCCCATTGATAAAAGTAATCGATTATAGACTATTATATTTTGTACAAGTTATATAACCAAACTATATTTATATTATAAGTTTGGTCTGTTATTTTTTATCTGTTATTTTTATACTTTAAAAAAAGTTTTTTCTTATAAAAATAACAGATAACATTATTTGTATAGTGTTACATGAATTTAAGGTAATCTTTTTAATGCATCTTTTTAATGCCTTTAATTTTTTGACGTATTTTTTTTTCAAATTATTAAAATTTGTATTATATTTGATATAAAAAATGTGTATGTGTATGTACACAAAAATATTTTTATATTTCTATATATCTAAATCTTACTTTATAAAGATCTACGTAATTTTATATTACGAACTTAATTCATTAATAATAATCTATTATTTTTTTTTCTATTCCTAATCTTCATCCTACTTGCTATCCTGCTTCTTGTACCAATAGTATATTTAAGTTGTTATGCTCCAAAATCACCTACAACACCTCAAAGGCGTTTGTTATCTTGTCCGCAACCACTCTCACCTATAACTCGCGATCTTAGAAGTGTATGCCCTTCACCAACTCCAATATTTCAACATCTTTGTCATGCAGTTACATATTGGGAAAAACTTTTGCTTGATCGATCTTCCACACCTGGCACAGATCAAGAAAATGTTGTATCTTCGATTTCTAATGAAGAATCAGATAATCAGCCGTCTACCTCCTCACATTCTGCTTTAGCATCTTATCCACCAATTCCTTCAGCACGTCGCATGACCATTCCCTCTATACACGTCTTAGAATATGATGATACCTGTCAAATAGTAACGCTAGATCCTGTATACACCTCGCACACAGACCTGGACGATATTAGTCAACCGGAAAATGGAGTAGCAGCTGATGCTGAAATCAGTGCCTCTGATAGCGAATCTGAGGCATCGGCCAAAGAAGATCAATCATCAGAACCAATTACCGAAACACCATATGTAGCTAATGAAAACGAAGTTCTTGGAACGGTAAGTATTAATTTTGTATAGCATAATTCTTAATTAGAAAATATACATAATACATAATAAAATATTTATCTTTTATTGTATTCTTTATATTTTATTTTCTATAGTATTATTAATTAACAGGCTGGCGAAGTCGTTACGGAACTGCAAGAAGAACAAAAATCTTTGATATGGTTCTTAATGAAACAAGTTCGTCCTGGGATGGATCTGTCTAAAGTTGTATTACCAACTTTTATTCTTGAATCACGTTCATTTCTAGAAAAATTGGCTGATTCATACTATCACGCTGATTTATTGTCGCAGTTAGTAAGACATAGTAATATATTGATCATCTAAACGGCAATAAACTAAATTTTTGAATTTTATTTTATTTTATAGAGCAGTTTTGGAAGATGATGCATTTACACGTATGAAAGCTGTAGTGAAATGGTATTTATCAGGATTTTATAAGAAACCACAAGGCTTGAAAAAACCGTACAATCCACTTTTGGGCGAAACATTCCGTTGCTATTGGCAACATCCTAATGGTTCAAGAACATTCTACTTAGCTGAACAAGTAATAATCTAAAAGATATTTTATGTTAACATTAAATGAATTTTTTTATTATTATATACATGTGAAAATATTTTAATTGTAACTTTTTTTTTAAGATATTTTCTATTCTAACATATTTTTTTGTTTTTATTAGCTGTCGCATCATCCGCCTATCTCAGGATTTTATGTGACAAATCGTCAAGATGGATTTACTATTAGCGCTACAATTATTGCAAAGTCAAAATTTTATGGTAAATATTGTTTATTATTTAACACAATACATAATAATATTAATACTTTTTATTTTCAATACATATATAAAGATTACTGTATTGCATATATTATATTTTTATAGGAAATTCAACCTCTGCAATTTTGGATGGTGTCGCCATATTAACGATGCTACCAAGAGGCGAAGACTATACAATGACAATTCCTTATGCACATTGTAAAGGTATTTTGATGGGAACACTGTCTATGGAACTCGGTGGAAAAGTAAATATAATATGCGAAAAAACCGGCTATCATACTGAACTAGAATTTAAACTAAAGGTAATAAATAATATATTCTGCCAGAGTTATTAATAAAATTTGATTTAGTTAAAAAAAACATAAGATTTTAATTTGTGTACTTTTATGGTATAATAATATATTATTTTATATAATTTATTATGGTATAATAATATTATGATATAATATGATTTAATATGTATATGTAAAAATATGTGATAAGAACAATATTTCCAGCCATTTCTTGGCGGTGCAGAATTAATGAATCAAGTTGTGGGACGAATACGCTTAGGAAAAGAGACTTTAGCTACTATTTCGGGATATTGGGATGGATTGATTTCAATAACAGATAAACGAACAGGAGTAAATTAAGTTTATATCTTGATTGATAACTTTAATTAATTATTAATATAATATAATATAATTATTAATATTATTTTGCAGCAAGAAAGTGTTTTCTTTAATCCAACTCCGGAAATACGCAAAAAAAGATTGAAGAAATACACGGTTCCTTTAGAATATCAAGGAGAATGGGAAAGTGAAAAATTATGGTTGGCTGTTACACAAGCTATTAATAGAGATGATCAAGTTGCTGCTACTGAAGCTAAAACTCGACTTGAAGAAGCACAAAGGGAACGTGCTAAAGCGCGAAAAAGTTTAGGACAAGAATGGGTTCCAAAATACTTTGTTCAAGTATGATATGTCGCTTTTTTTATTTAATTTTTATAGTTTAATATTTATCGTCAAATATTTATATTAGCAAAATAATATAATTTTTTCATATGATAGGATATTATAACTGGGAATTGGGTTTATCGGCATGCTGATGTAAGACCGTGGGATCCAAGAAATGATGTAATACAATATGAAGAAAATTATATAGTGCGCACAAAGACTAGACATAAAACACCTATTATGCGCACTGGTAGTATTGTCTCTACTGAACCACAATCACAGGTACAGCGATGTAAGATTTAATTTACATTATGTGCATGCTGTGTTTACATATAAGTAATGTTATCTTAACTGCTTTGTCTATTCTCCTTTTTTCGACAGTGCTATTAAACAATTATTATATATTACTTTATCTGTTATTAATGGATTTAAATAGATTGTATATATATTTTTAATAAACTTGTATTGCTTAATTTGTAGTTTATATTAATATAATGTTTATTATTAATTTATTAACCAATTCAATGTTATTTTTGTGTAATCATTTGTTAGTCTTAGGATATACACTATTTCCATTATATGATTTCCATTATATGATAAGTTTATATACAAGTTTAAAATTATTATACATTAGTTATATAATTATATAGTTATTATACAAGTTTCAAATCTATATCTTGGAAAATTATATAAAGTCCCCATTATAGTCGATACAAGAGGTATGTATGTGTGTACATATATGTATATATGTGTTTGTATACATAACTTCTATATTTATCAGATTTTAAATGTTTTAAATATTTAAACACTTATATTGCCATCTATATAAAGAATTCTGCACATATCACAAATGTTGTTTTTGTCAAATTAAAAAAT
>NW_011929658.1:13345-25119 GCF_000187915.1 Pogonomyrmex barbatus | reverse complement strand
ATTTTGTTGTTTAATGTTGAAATGCTTATATAAGGATGCGATATTTAAGCTTTATTTTCTTGTTACTTTACTGAACAGTCTGGAAAAGTGATTTCAGTATGTTCTGTTTTTTGTTAGTGAGGTTCTAGGGAAAATTTACTAGGAACATTAAGGCTGTAGTAGCGCCATAAGGTTGTGGTAAGGAGCGGCCATTTTGTATAAATCTTTAAATAATTTTAAGCGGTATATTCTTTTATTAAATGTATAGGAAGGGTTTGTTTGTGCTGTCTCCTGATACAGTCAGTCATAAGTAATTAAAATTTTTGAAAAATTTACATTAGACATGACCAGAGGTACTCTCGGCGCTGGGACGTGACACGAGTCGGTAATGTATCACTATGACAGGGAGTATATCATTTATTATTAATGTTAAGTGCTTAATTCGTAATACAGTGTAATAATTATTATATTTATTGGGAAAATTTATTACTTCATAGTAATGATTATTCATACGGGTGTAGTTAATCGTTATTTTAATACTGTTTTACTTTATTACTAAGTTTAAGAGTTCTATTTATTGGTTTGGAACTTATTTTTAGTACATAGCATGCAAGGCGACGGTGCGCGCCGCACCGCGCAAGACTGCAGGAGAGTCGATCATCGCTATTCGTGGCGGTTTACCATTGGCGATGTTGTGCAGGTGAGAAAACGAGGAGAGAAAGGAAAAATATATATCCGGTGACTCTCCTGACGTCATAGTATCATTCACGAGAGTGGATAAAATCCTGCGTGACACGTTGTGGGGCAGAGACTTGGAGATAAACATTTGTACGAATGAAATCACGATTCCTCCCGTAGATGATAGACTCGGAATAATAGAGGAGAATCACGCGTCCACGATAGGGGGTGTGACAAAAACACACGCACGTATCCGAGAAAGATACATGTGGCCACATATGAAAGAACAGGTGCGCCAGTACATCGCAAACTGCGAAAGTTGCCAGTTGAATAAATTGATTCGCGTGAAGATCAGACAACTCATGATATTAACTGACACACCAGATAAAGCGTTCGACAAATTGTTAATGGATATTATGGGTATGCGCGTCTGGTCTTGCCGCGCCCCAACGTCGCAGGGTTCAGGCAAGAGGCCTGTTTATTTAGGATCCTCGATCCCAGGTCGCACGGTTTTCGACGCGCGTCGACAAACACTATTAGATTGTCTCTGCGGTTCGCGAAGCTATCCCTGATTTCCTTTAACCTAAGATGATGTGTTTGGTACGGCACGCTATCACCATCGAATAAACCTTCGCTTCCCGTCGTGTCGCTCACGCGCTCGTCGGCATCGCTGTCGGAGTCTGCTTCAAAATCGTTTTCAGTCGGGTGATCGCTGTCGCTATCTTCCTCATCGCTGCTATTGCTGGCGATTACTCCTGATTCCTTACTATCTACGGCGGCGGAAGTTCGCGGGTTCCGTGGCGTGGGGCCGTTAAATAGTGATTCGTCGGACTCGGCTTCGCTTATTTTGATCGGTGTTTCTCGAGTCGCCGTTAGGGGTAGCGCCTGCACATGGTTTCGCGAAAGCGCGTCCGCGTTTGTATTCATTTTGCCCGCCTTATAGATTATCTCATACTCGTGCTCGGCAAGTTTCAGGCGCCATCGTACCAAGCGCGACGTCGGGTTTTTGACCGAATGTAGCCACGTCAGAGGCTTGTGGTCGGTGACCAGCTGGAATTTACGACCGTAAAGATACGGTCGGAAATAGTTTACGCAATAAACAATGCCTAAGAGTTCCTTCTCGATTGTTGAGTAGTTTTGCTCGGGTGGGCTCAACAGTCGAGACAACGTAGGCTATAGGAAGATCTTTGCCTAATGGTCCCTGACTTAAAATACCGTCGATGGCGTATTTCGAAGGGTCTGTTGTTACAACGAAAGGCCTCGTAAAATCGAGGTATTGCAATAATGACTCGGAGCAAAGGGCCGCCCTTAGCGTTTTGAATGCGCGCTCCTGTGGGTCTTCCCATTGAAAACGTACTTCTTTTTTCAGCAAGTCGGTTAAAGGCCTAGCAGTTTTTGAAAAATTTGGAATAAACCTACGATAGTAACCGGCCAGGCCCAAAAACTGTTTAATATTCTTTGCCGTGCGCGGACGCGGGAAGTTTTTCATGACATGTATTTTCTTTGGATCGGGTTTTACCCCGTCCTCGCTAATTATGTGGCCCAGGTACGTGACTTCCTTCCGGAGGAACTCGTATTTGTCTGGCTGCAGGCATAGTCTCGCGTTCGGTCGGCCAAACGCTTGAATTTGATTTCGTGCTCTTGCAGGGAGCTGGCGTATATAACGATATCATCTAAGTACACGAACATTTCCGTTCCTTGCAGGCCGGTCAGCACCTGGTCCATGAGTCGCTGGAACGTCGCCGGGGCATTCTTCAGCCCGAACGGCATACGCTTAAAATGGTAATGCCCGAAGGGCGTGGAAAAAGCCGTCCGACTCATGAGTACATGTATCGGTATCTAGTGAAAACCCGATGCGAGGTCGAAAACACTAAAGTATTTAACACTCCCCAGCTGGTCAAGTATTTCGGCTATATTAGGGAGGGGGTACGCGTCTCCTATTGTCTTTTCGTTTAGCGCGTGGAAATCTATCACCATGCGCCAACGCCGGTTTCCCTGAGAGTCGGGTTTTTTGGGCGCGATCCACAGGGGGGAATTGTATGGCGAGTTCGAATGCTCGATAACATTATCTTCTAAAAGTTTATTTATTTGTTTGATAATTTCTTCCCTATGCATCGGCGGAAATCTATATTTTACATTCACCGGGAAGTTGTTCGTCGTTGCGTGAGAGGTTGGTGTGACCCAGCGGGTTTGCGGGGAGTTGAAAAAGGTCGGCGTTATCTTCCACGAGAGTGTTAACGTGCTCCGTCTCTATGGCGCTGAGGTGGTCTAACTTAAGTAAGTCGCGGACCAAAGCAGCCCTATCGGTTTCGTGCGGTGTTTCTTCTGATCACGACGTAGTGACGCAGTTGACGGCGCAGCGCTTCTGCGCGGATTTCGGCGCGATTAATTCGATTTCTTCTAACTGAACTGTGGGAACAGCAATTTCGCGGTCTGACTCTGTTGTGTTTACGATTTGCGCGTACGCTTTTCCTTCTCTGTTTGTAACAATCGCTTCCCCCAAGAAGATTCCCTCTCCGACGCTAAGTCGCGGGAGGTATCCGACTTCAGTCTCGGTATTAGACACATTCACGTAAAAGGCGGCCCGTGAGTGCGCGGGTGAAGCTTCCCTGAATACGCAAAAGGTAGTTTAATTCCCCGCCACTTGATCGTTTCACGATCGAAATCAATAGTAGCGTCGTCGCTGAGGAAGTCGGATCCTAAGATCCCTTCCTGTGCGATGGGAAAGTTATCAGGAACGGTGTGTAGATTTATTTTATGCTTTTTGAACTAAATTTCTACAGACCCTAGGATCTCTATTTGCCCACTCATGATCCCTGTAAGGTGGATTGTGTCGTCCCTCACAATGGGGGTATCTGGGTGTAAGGATCGTTTCTTGATGAGGTTAGGCGCGGCTCCCGTGTCGACCATGAAATTGGTCGGTCCCACTAAACTGCTAACGGATAGCAGGACTGACGGGGCGTAAGATGGTTCCGACAGATTTAAGATAGCGATTCGGACGCTTCTTCGTGGGCCGTGTCCATCGTACTCGCTATATTCACCGTATTTACCGAACGCGGGTTTCTCGGGGGATCAGCGCGCGCCGCGTTCGTTCCGCGAGACGGATCCCGACCGTTTCCCAACCCGTTGGGTCGACTATTGTTATATTGCCGTTTTCGGCATTCCTCAATCTCGTGGTTTTTGTAGTATCGGCACCATTTGTCATTCCGCGGCGGTGCTGAATCACGCGGCCCTTCTCCATTTCTCGGCCCGGGCACATTCCGGTTCTCATAACGGTATGTTGATCGCGTTTCTTCCCGGCGTTCCGGCCATTCGGGGCGCAGTGAATAATTCCGCTCTCGACTCCTGTATTCATCAAAGCGCGTGGGTGAACGTCGTCTTTCCGGCGATGATGTCGGTCTGTAACGCGAGTTGCGCCATGCGTGACTCGAATGAGTGTCGGGGAGTCGTCGCGGCGGCGGTTGTCCTGGCCGCGCGGGCAGACCGTAGCGTTGCCGTTTAATTTCGTCGTCCTTCGCGATTATTTTGGCAGCTGCGAATGCTTCGAAGGGCGCGTGGTAGTGCTCCGGCCGCAGTTGCAGACGATACGGCGTGGGTAACCCCTCGCAGAAACACTGCGCTGTAATCTCGTCTATTTCTTGGGTAATAGCGAGGTTTAAGGTACCGCCAGTGCGTCGTTCCCCGTCTCTTATCGCGGACCTAATCTCTTTGACGCGATCTATATAGTCCAGGATATGCTCGTTCGGTCGAAGGTGTACGGCGGTTAGTTCTCCCCGATAGTGGGCTACGCTCTTGACTGACCCGAAAGTACTATTGAGGCAGGTCAGACAGTTGAGTCACCGTATCGCAAGGTTCGTCGGCGACCGCGGAATGAGCATGCCCTCGTAATTTGATCATTAATAGTCGCGTGAGGGGCTTTTCGTAATGCGGGGGCAATATATCGCGGGCTTGCCTACACGCCCCGAGAAACTTCGACAATGTAATATTGTACCCATCGAAAATTGACACATACTCGGTTGCCTCTCGATAGGTAATTTTGGATACCGCGGGGGCCTCGATGTTTGAATCATTGTGGTTTCCGAACAGCGGAGAGGTTTCGCCGAACGGCTGGCCCGATGGGATGCTGGGGCTTCGCAGGGGCGGGTCGCGGCGCGTGTCCATCTCACGCCGCATATTGCGTAACTCGGCACGCAGCGACGCTAGCATGTCGCCCATTTCACGCATAGCCGCCCGATTCTCCTCGACGTCGGCGCGGTCTCGCTGCATCGCGGCATTCTCCGCGCGGGTTCTCTCTCTTTCTTTGTTTAACGCGTCGGTTTCGGTGGCTAACTGCGCGGCGCGTTTCTCCTGCGCGACGCGGATCCGCTCGAATTCCTCTTCGATAGGGGCTTTTTAGGATTTTGACGCGTATTCATATTACCGTCCTTCTCTTTTACAGGCGTGCGTAACATATGAGGCTAAAGTTACGATACGAAAAGTGGCGTAGGTCGGTGAGATATGCCGAAATGTTCGACTCTCCCGATTAACGATATCCCACCGCTGTCACCAAAAATATGTCACGTCACGGGCGGTGGCGATGTTGCCAAGCAAATCATCACGTGGCACCGGACAAAGGCGGGAATACGCTTGCCACTCGGCGACGCTGCCAGCAATCGAGCGGCAAATCACCAGCAACGGTTCGGAAGAGTTAAGAAGTATTAACGTACGAATCCCTGATCACTAGAATAAATGTGCGATTGAGCAGCAGGGAATCTAATTCTTAGCATTAGCGCGATCGCGTCTAGCTATTATTCCTCACGATTAAGCAACGAGACGGAAAAGTTCGTGAGTCGGCGCGAGACAATGACGTCAGGAGCAGCATTAGTATCATCAAGATAATATCGAGCGCGGACGTGTTCGATGGCCTCTTCCTCTTCTTCAAGTACTTCTAGGGCAACAACGAAAACCTCGGAGCACGTGTCGCAGTGCTCGATTTCGCGGATTAACGAAAGCGGGGTACGACAACACTCGCAGTAATTTTGAGACGCGTTGAATCCGAATTGAAATGAATGAGTTAATTCCAAGTGGTAAGAGAGGGTGCCCTCGGGTATCGATTCCTTACAACGATAGCAGAGAAACTCGGCGCTATTAGGATAATCGTCGGCAGCTGAATTATTTACGCGGCAATAACCGAAGGAAGTAATGCAGCGCACTGAACCGACGCGATGTTGGAATACGGCGGCTGGATGCGTGCGCGAACCGCGGGTGGTATCAGATCGAGGAAAGCACATCTCACTAATTAATTAATAGTATCCGCGAAGGTAAAACGCGTCCATGCGTGTCGTTGAATAATATTACGGAATATTATCGGAGCTAGAAAGTTTGAAATAAGCATTTAAGAGTGCATTTCCCGAGTGAAGTCGGACGGGGACTATGTCCAAAAAAACAAGGGGTCGGTCGTAAACCCTTCCGGTCAGGCATTCCTTTTGTAGAAGCGAACTCGTTGAACTTGCACGGACACGTTCGGCTGACGCAACAGGAAAAATTCTTGACCACGTGGCGATAGCACGAAAAAATTGCGCGTATACATCTTATGCGCGTATATATCTTATAATAATTTGTTTAATAATTTAGCTACTTACCTTTCGTTGGAAGCTCTCTGCAAATAGTCTTGGAGACTATTTGCGGCTGGGAGCGGGGTTCTTGGATGGTGCTGACCGCGGGCAGGGCGCTCCAGAGACGGTCGTGCACCAGGAGCTCGTACTCCCCGTCGAAGATTACCTCCTCGCCGATGATTGCGTGATCGAAAATCGCGGCCACATGAAGATTGTATTCGAGATGTCGTATAGCGTTACTGTGCCCCGCGCGATTTTTCCGTGCCTTTGGCATTCGACAGAGGCTTTAGGTATATATTATATTTAATTAAAAAGTTAGGGTTAGGATATCACATTCGGTTGTGAGCCAATTACGCATTGGTTCGGCGTCGCGTCGGAATGGAGGAGCTATCACGTGCTCGAAGTCCGATGTTTCCTTCGTGGTAAGTGCGGATGACGCATAACACCTTGCCCCCAGAAACAATCGGAATTCTTGCTTTAATTATGAAATTAATCGATTAATCAATATTGGACTTGCTATTAACACCTAGTCGCCTCGTGCCCTCGCAAACATTTCCGTTAATAGACGCGGTGATGAAGAAGCTTTATTCGTTAATGCGGATTGAAGCGGTGATGGAGCGTATGAAAGAACGAACACGTGGCGATTTGAATTTAATATTAATATATTTAAACAATTAATTAAAAGTTACACTCACGAAGCTTTACTCACTAATACGAGATAAACAATCAAGATCGCTTATTTAGAACTAGAAATTGTAGCGGAATATGAACTAGAAATAGAACGGCTACAAACTAGAAATTGAATAAACAACTTGAACTTGAATTACGTACTAGAGATCGGAGCAAGACGCTTGCGATGTCAACTGTTCGACGACGCGCACAAGAGTGTCGGTGTTTCGGCGGGCACTACAGCGCTCGGCTGCGGCGGCGCTATGGCGCAAGATAACGGGTGGCGTGGGTACGCCAACGCACGTGGCGCTGGCGTGGCGCAGGTTGTGTAGCTAAGCTAGATATATATGTCTATGTCATGCATTAGTCGGCCAATCAAAACGCGGCTGGCAGGAGATGATGCGCGGTAGCAATGATGTAAGCGTTATTGTAATATTGATATCTTGTGCTCGATTAATTTAGTAATATTGATGTCATTAATATAATCTTATTATTAATATAGGTATTATGTTTAGATATGTTGAAGGAACATTATATTTAAAGTATAATTATAAAATTCTCATGTATTATAACAAATATTATTGTTTATGGCTAGGAAAATGGTTAGCATAATCGAATATGTGTTATTAAATGTTAATGCCTATAATTATCGAAGAAGGCGGTTAAAATAATATTACATCTATGTAGCATAATAATGGTGGGGCGCGCCATGTTAGGCGGAACGGCAGGAGAGCCAATGGTCGTTTCTCAGTCGTGGGCCCGGCGGTGAATTATATTAAGGCGATACATGCGCGGCAGGAAGAAAAAGAAAAAAAATATGGCGGCTTTCCGGACGTTACAATGTGTAAGATTGAGGTGAACGTACGCTTTTCCGTGCGTAGCAACTGTGCATTCCTCTACAGAAATCGGCCGGTCAGCGAAACTATGCACACACACACACACAAAAAAGAGTCGGTCGTAAAACTTCCCGGCGCCGGCCTATCGTTTCTCCCTTTTTGTATACACAGCACTCGAGCGCGTCTGGACACGTTGCAACTTGTTTGAGCGTCTTCAGATTTTCGCGTGGGAAATACTCGAGTAAATAATACGCGTGGTTCACGCTGCGCGCAATGAATAAATAAAAAGCACTTATCTTGCTGGAGTACCTTACTGCGTTGTCGGTATGCTTCCAAACTGATTGTTTGTCTCGGCTGCTGCTCTGCGAGGGTGTTTGGCTCGTGGATATCGGAAGGTTTTGGTCTTGCATACCACAATTTATCGGGAACTAATAGTTCATATTCGAGATCGTACTCAAGAAATTGTCCAATTATCGTGTTATGGTAAAATCGCGGCCACGTGCAAGTCGTAATCTAACTGCCGTAAGATGTTAGCGTGGCTTTTCCGCGCGGTTTTTCCGGCACTTCGACATTCGGCAGAGACTTTCATTATGATCAATCGAAAAAAGGAAAGATAACAAGCTTTAACGCGGCGAGAGGTGCAATGTCTCCTTCGTGGTAACACCTTGCCCTCGGAGACGCTTGTATTTTCCATTAATTGTAGCAATATTATAACGTTGATTTCTAGAAAATTATTAATTAATGCGAGTCTTTGCCTCAATGCCTTAGTCGTTTCGATTTCACACGGCGTCGCAGTGATGAGGATCTTGAAATTAAGTGACCACGTGGTTACACACAAAAATCTAGATTTATTTTAAAGAAAGAAAATAATACATTCGCTTCTAACACACAACGAGTAAATAATCTTAGCGTTAAAGGATTAATTTAAGGTTAAACTGAGGACTTAACTAGAAATAGGAATTGAATTGAAATTGAAATGTCGACTTAGAAATACGACGCAAGACGCTCACGCGGAACAATGTCTTACTTGCTTGGCGGCGCGAATAAAAGTGTCGGAGTTGCGACGGGTACTGCGGTGCTCTGCTGCGGCGGCGCGGTGGCGCAAGATGGCGGATGGCGTAGGGTGCGCAGACCCTCGTGGCGCAGCGTCGCAACATGGCGGACGGCGTGGATGCATAAACCTTACAGCGCAGCGTCCTGTCATGGCGGATAGCGTGGGCGCGCAGCGCTCATGGCGCTGGCGGCGACATAGACTATAGAGCTAAGCTAGGTGTGTATAGCTATAGCAGTTATTGGTCGACCAATCAGAGCGCGGCTGACTGGAAGTGATGTGCGGTAACAATATTGAAATTTTGTTATAGTAATATTATCTTATGTTTAATTGAATTGGTATCGCTATCATTAATATGAGCTTATTAATAATACAGATGTTATATTTAGGTACATTTAGGGAGTGTTTATTATTATGATCTAGATATATGTATATATGTTTAAAATATAGTTGAGATATTTCGTACATTTTATTAAGTATTATTATTTATAACTAGTAAGGGAAGGTAGTGTTACGTCACAGGCGAGACGTGCTACGCGTGGAGCGAGTCTGCTCGCACTGGGCTGCGTGTTGGTTTTTGCAAAATAACTTGACCGAATTATTGCTATAAATTGCGACTGTATAGTCCGTATAGAAAGGTCGATAGTCTCCTTGAGAAAACGATATCATGCGGTCCTATCTCTGCATCTACGTCAATGACGGTAGGATTCGGTAAATCGTAAAAAGAAGTATTCTCTTCGCGTAAATATTCCAAAAATGCCACGAATGCTTCGGAGCAGGGATCGCAGTCGGTTACCTCGCGCCAGAGAGCTAACTTAGTATCGCAAAAATTGCAAAGCCTTTCTTCCCGAGTAGTCCCGACGTTAATATAATGTCTCAAGATAACGGTGAATTGTTGATCGAAATTATACCGGGATTTACACTCTAGGCATATGAGATTGGCGGAATTTGTATCGGTAGCTGTACCGACGAGGCCATACCCGAATTCAACTACACACCGAGAGATACTTATTTGTTCGTTAAAGACGGCGGCTGGATGAGTTCTTTCTCGACGCGAGCCTTCCGATCGCCCTCTGCACATAACGCGATTCACGAATTTAAGAAATGAAAATTCATTTACCTTTCGTTGGCCCGATTCCTGGATTCGGACTTTTAATTATCGCTGTCGGCTTGGCGGGTCTCGGGATGCGCACTAGGATGCGGGACGTCTGGAGACGACGTTGTTGTATTCGGAGGACTTGGAGCCCACAGGCTGTTCTCGAAATGCGCTTCGTATTCTGGCTGGTAGATTTCTTCACACCCGAGCAATTCACTCAAATCACCGGTGAGCGCGGATTTAATTTCGTATAAGGTGCGACGAATTGCACGCTGACGTCCGGCGCGGTTTTTACGTTTATTAGGCATCGGGAGTGACCATGAAGGGAAATACTGCTTCCCTTACAAGTTGCGAATATAAAATTGAACTTTTTATCGCGATGAGAACCTGTAACCCTCTGTGGGGAGTAGTGCGGGTGGACGCACAACTTGCTAGCCAAGAGGCGGGACAGGTTGTCAGATATTTTGTAAATTGACGATTTAAAAGTGCGTGAGAAGCGATACCTCTCTTGGGGAGTAGTGCGGGTGGACGCACAACTTGCTAGCCAAGAGAGCAAGCACAGCTTCCCGGAACGCTTGTTATTTGATTGAATTCTCGCGTGGTCACTCTACCTCGCGAACTCTGTCGATTGTACGTTTCGCTAGGATGGGTGGATTTATTAATTGTTTAACACTGATCACTTTTCACTTATATATATATATATATATTGTAAAATATTCAAATACAAGATTAGTACAAAGATTGATTAAATTGAATTCACTAGTACTATAATAAAATTGGGATTGATTTGAAATTATATTTGAGTTGTTTCTTAATACTTAGAATTGGAATTGATTCGAGTTATTTCTTAGCACTAGAATTGGAATTGATTTGAAGTTATTTCTTAACACTAGAATTGGAATTGATTTCTCTTAACACTAGAATTGAATTGGAAGAGGGAGTTCACGGACTGGAGGTCCTCTCCAGTCGTATTCGCGGGATGAACTGAACGCAGTCGGCCGTGCACTGAAGTGCTTCGATTCGGCGGCTCGAAGCTGCGGCGACGCTATGGTGGGGTGCGCGCTCGATGTGGGAGGCACGTGGCGGTGGGAGTGCGGCGCTCGCGTGGGAGGCCAGAGAGTTGCTCTGGTGGGGCTCGCGGTGGCCTAGGGACGTACCACGTCTGTTCCTTGCTTCGTGTTATATAAAAATTATCATTATAAAATTGAAGAGTAATATTTTTACAATAGATAATAAAATTATTAATTTGTTCGTTTATTCTGACGCGACAGACGTGACAATAATAATGATTACATCGTATAATTAGTATATCTAAAATATATCAGTATAACTCTTTTTACATTTGTAATACATTATTTATTAAATGTTTTCAGGTACAAAATGGCTCTGATTGTGATTGGTTGAATCATTAGAGTAGTTTTCCATGCATATTAATATTCAAGATTTTTGTCAGCCATAGGATTAGTGTTAATGAAAAAAGGGAAGTAACAATTATAAATATAAATCTAGGATGAAAGTTTCTAGAAGTTGAACTGGTTTATATATGGAGATTTGCCTGCTGAATTGATTTGAGTTTTTGAGGTAAGTGTATGCAAGAAAGTTTATAATTGTTTAAATATCTTCTAAACGGTGCGAGTTAGATATGTGTAATGAGGTAGATATGTATAATGAGGTAAGTTGCAGGATTTCCTGTGTGTTGTCCAAATCTTTCATAATAATTATTTGTTAATACAATAATTTATTTATTTATAAATTTTGTTAAACGAAATTTAAATCGTAGAATTTCTTTTCTGAGATAAAATATGTTTCTATCGGGGTTGTTTATATAATTTCATAAAGAAAACTATATCTTATAAGGAAAATGTACGTAT
>NW_011929624.1:2927-13732 GCF_000187915.1 Pogonomyrmex barbatus | reverse complement strand
GTCCGATGCTTATAAAATTATCTTTGTAATCGTTTTAAAGCGATTTATGGATATTCTATCACTGCTCGTAGAATCCCTTCCACGTTTCGAGAGACAGTATCAGTTCCTGTCTCCGATGATCTCTCAAGGCGATCTCCACGTAGCTCAGTGGATCAATGTTGATTCCTATTTCCAAAAACTTGTAGCTCATCGTAGACCATCAGAGTGTTTGCTCAGTAGGTGCACTGCACGACGCTCCATCGAAATGCTGTGTAATGGAAATTAAATGCATAATATTGCATAACATTGAAAAAAAGAGAAAAAAAATAAAAAATGTTGAAACTTACAGGTGTTGTAACCAGATCTACAATCAATAATAAAATAACAATAATAAAAATAACAATAATAAAAGTAGTCCGCATGGCAACAAAATTAGGTCGCATGAATCTCGAAAAGTCTTTCGAAAGACGACACACAAATGTGTGACCGCCGAAATTGCGACCAGTCTTTCGAAAGACCGCAGAAATGCATCACGCGAGAACATTGCGAAAAAGCCTATCAGCAAATTCCTAAATTTGATGATAAAACCGAGCGTAATATTGATTAATCAATATCACGCAACCGATCGACGCAATCGATCAGAATGCTGATCGGGCATCGATCAGACTATATAACCGGTTACACAAGGCGAAGTCGCTGGAGAGTCAAAAGTAAAGAATAACGTGTCGTTCGGAATCATTATTATAATTATCGCGCAAGATATTACAAGAGCGCGGCGAAGTTCACGCGAGCCGTACTATCAGCGTCTCAGGTGACATATTCGGCCGCCAGAGTAACGCGATACGCGCCGAGCCGCCCGCCGACGTTTAAAGTAAGTGTGTAAAGTAATAAAACAAGAAATACCAATCTCAAGAATTTGTGCATTTATTAAATAAACCAATAAAAATAAAGAAAGTGTGTTAGTGAATTCAAGAAGATTTCCTTCCATTCTTTTGATCCTGCTCGGAGTCCCAACTCCTTAGGCTTAACGAACCCGACTATCTCTATTATTATCGTTGTAGCCCATCCGGAATACAACACACGTTACGTTCCTTTTCTGTTTCACTATCGTACAGTGCGTTGCTTTCTTTGGGGGTACATTGCGTGTAGATCATTCGTACAAACGAATAATGGAGGAGCGGGGTACATTGCGTGCGGATTGTTCGTTGGAGAACTAGTCGCATCCACGTAAATTTTAATATGGCAAACCGTTAATCCCCCCCCTTCCCCTCTTCCACTTTTTCTAGGAATTTCATTGTTGCGGTCAAACATGTTCGCTAAAGGAGCGCGATGACGTGTTTTAATTTTTTCCAGAAAAAGACGCGATAAGATGGCTTTTCCTAGAAATTGACGTATGTGTTGACGTGTTAAGAGAGAAGCGCTGATACTCCGACTGCTATAAATAAATTGCGGATAAAATTTTTCCGAAAACGACATACCTCCGATTTCAATGAAACTTTGTGAAAATTTTTTTCTTAGATCAAAAGCTCCTAGAAGAAAAAATTTTTGAAAAGATTTTGACTAGCACGGGAAGACCATTTTTTACGGTGAAATGGTAAAAATGTTAAATAAAACTTTACAATGAAGACAAGTGCTATGATTTTAATCTTGACATATGTTATCAAGATCATGATTTTGAATAATCCTAAAGAGATCTTAGTCATCGCTCATTATTTATTAAAAAGTTATTAACAAAAAATTTTGAAACATGGTTTATGCTAATATTAACAAATCAGTACTAATTTGTTAATGCATGTATAGATATGGTAAATATGTGAATGGAGGTGGGGTTTCGCCCCTCCCTATATACCTTCACCCTAAAAAAATCTGCCTCAAAAAATCTAACCAGCTTATTTTAGCTTGTACTATACATATAAATTTGAGTTAAACTTTGCATAAAATATTGTACATCCATGTAAAACCTCGTTGCATGTTGTGTGGGATTCGACAGGAGGGCATACGTCGGACGAAAAGCCCTCCAGTATCGCCTACCCACTAAAACCTCCTCTACTACCCTAACGGTCGTTTGCGGAAAGGGAACGTTGATAAAACAACACATCACGGGCTCCTCCTTTTTTTTCATACAGGTGAAAATGCCCTTACACACGCTGTGCGGAACTCCAGGACGCCGCAAAAGAGCGCCGCCCCCTATACTCGCTAAAAACACCTCTTCTTCTCTAAGGCGCCTAAAAGGGTAGCCGGGGGAATCACCAGCGGCATACATCCTAGCCACCCTCGCGCCAAGGGGCACCCCCTCGGATGAGAGGGAATCCGAGCCCGCCATCTCGGGTTATTTAATAGCCCTATGGGTGGCCGAGACACAGAAGGCATCCAGGCCACCCGGCTCCACAACAATGCTTCGACTTGCCCTGCTTACTTCTGCAGGACAGGATGAGTGCGAGGGACCCGTTGGGATAGAGGAGCCTCCTCCACAGAAAGAGGAGGAGTGCCCTCCCTCCGTGTTGGACCCGTTTATCGGAAGGTCCCTGGGGTGAACTGCCCGGAGCCGCCTCAATCTCCATCTCCACCGTATCGGCCGAACTCTCACGAGAAGGGGAGGAAGCCGGCCGCTTTCCCATCCCCGGAAGGACGGGGAACCGAGCGGCCCGGAACGAGGGCGCATCCCGAGCTACCGGCGAGATGAGAGGATTTTCATCTTCTCATCTCACAGGAGGGGCAATGGAATGGATTGCGACAATCCGCCCTGACGTGCCCCTCCTGCTTGCAGTTATGCAGCAGCGGACCAGGTCTATACGACACCGCTGCTGCGTGTGGTCCTGGACCTGGCACTTAAAGCACCGGAGTGGCTTGCCCTTAAGCAGATCCATCCGGGCCGACGACTAGCTCAGGATCACTCGTTCCTCCCTTGCAACGCGAAAGGCTGCGACAGCCGGGCATTGGATCCAAATGGTCCCCAGTCCTCGGCCACCGCCACCAGACTTGGACTGGCCAGTGCAGACCTCGGCGGCATCACATCCGCCACCTGGCTAGCCACATCCGCGGCGGTGACAGAACAGTCGAACCCGCTTATGCGGAGATCAAATCTCCACACGGGCCGACTGATCCGCATCGCCGGATCCTCCGCAAAGAGAGCTCCCATCCGACAAGCTAACTCATCGGCTAGAGAGCCCGCAGCACTATCGGGAACTTCCAGCAGGAAGATAACCCAACTTTACAACGATAATTAAATATCATTGTGAAAAATTGTAATTTGTTAATACACAAATAGTAAATAGTGTAAATAGTAGACATATGGACGGGGGAAGAGCTCCATCTCTCCTTCTGCATCTCCATTTCGTTAAAATCTGTCCCAATCATAATTGTAATTTTTTTCAAAAATGTTATACACCCATATAGAACTTCGCTTCGCGTTAGAAGTGTATACATGGAATTAGTATGTTCCGCCCTCCCTACAAGGAGGCTCCATTCCCAAAAGATCTAACCTAACCTAACTCATGTCACAGTGATAATTAAATATCATTATAAAAAATTGTAATTTGTTAATACACGTGTAGATAGTAGACATATGAGCGAAGAGAAGCTCTGCATCCGCATCCCGCTAAAACTTGTGCCAATATTACATTACTTTTATTAAAGATCTACGAGTATTATTTAAACCCTCCCTCGCCCACATGTCCACACATCTATTTGCATCTATCTACACATGCATTAACAAATTAATACCGGTTCATTAATATTAGTATAAACCGTTATATGTTTCAAAGTTTTTTGTTAATAACCTTGTAATAAATAATTAGTGTCGACTAAAATCTCTTAAGAATTATTCAGGATCATGACCTTGATAACATATGTCAAGGTCAAGATCATATTATATATTGTCTCCATTATTGTAAGTTTTATTTAATGTTTTTACTACTTCACCGTAAAAAATGGTCTTCCCATAGTAAACATCGCCAAAGATTCTTTTAAGTGCTTCCATTTTGATACAAAAAGAAAGTTTCCACAAAGTTTCGAAATCAGAAGTATTGGGCGCGCGGGATCACAGTAGGTAGAAGTCTAATGAATCGACCGAATGTGAGAGAAAAAAAATAGTTGACTGTGCAAATATTGTGATTTGAAAATATGGAAGAAGACATCGTAAATATAATGGACGAAGTGTTTGGAGAAGAAGAAGAAATGGACATTAATATTGAAAATATTGACATTGATATTAAAGAAGAAGAGTCTTCCGATGAAGAGCACGCGTTGTCTGACGATAGTGGTTGTATGAGTGATCAGAGTGAGGACCTTACAGATCATGCAGAGAAAATTGTTACACGTTCGGAATTCTTTACATTGAATCTCCGTAAAAGACATTGCATGATACAATTTTATTATTCAACGGATGGTTGAATACGGGTACTCTGGTTGTGTGTGCCAAATGCATTGTTTCTCTCACGAACATTGATATCAAAATAATGTATGTATATTGAGCCGCGACGATTTTTGGAAGACGCTGGTATAGCGCTTGAGTGAGATGCTAGAAAGACACAGTACTGTGAAAATGAACACCGCATTCAACAGCGAGTTTATGACGGGTGATAAACGCGCCAATAAAAGTGTCAATACTAGAAACTATGAATTCTTTCGAGTGTCAAATGTGAACGAATGGAGCAGCACGTCATCGAACTCACATTGGCATCGTTCGAAGAGTTCCAGGAACGCAACAGTGGATTCTCAATTTGAAAGGAAATGTGAATAAATATAATCCTCTATACGCGGGATATTACATCGAGTTACCATGAGAAATTATGTTGAAACGAGCGGTGATCAATGTACGATCCAGAGATAATGCATGTTTCGTGTGGTCAGTGGTCGCGGCTCTGCATCCAGCCGAAAGGGATACAAATCGGGAATCGTATCCGCATTATACGACAGTGTTAAATTTGCAAGACATTGAATTTCCAGTGACATTAGATCAAATAAAAAATTCACAACTCCATCTCCATTAACGTTTTCGAGGGAAAGGAGATTCTCCCAATACGGACAACAAGGAAAATGGAGAAACACGTAAATTTACTGTACGTGCAGGATTCGCGCGATGACAACGCGGGACACTTCACATGCATAGAACCTGTCCCGCCTCGTGAGTTCGCAACTGAATAGATACGGACACAAGAAATACTTTGCGATTGATACGTATATACATACATTTTAACAAATTATATAAGATTTATTATATATATAATTTTATTATATAATTTATTATATAATTATATAATATTATAATATTATATAATTTTATAATTGTTTATTAAATACTAAAAAAATCATGTTTTCCTTTTTTGCAATTGTCTATACTATTTCAGTTCATCTGAAAAATTGCAGTCGTATACAATAGACTGCGAACGGATGAATGACTACACCATCCGACTGCCGAGCGAGGACAAGTAGCTCACATTTAAAAACCACTTGAATAAGGAACGACTTTCGTTTATCGTGTACGCAGACTTGGAATGCGTACTACAAAGGACATAACCAGAGAAAGAAGACGCGTCGTACACTTATCAGTATCATGGTGTAAAGAAACAAGGTGTGCTCTTGCGCATGAAAATGAGGATGGACCAATGAAAATTGTGAAATAGTAGCCGGCCATATTAATCATATCAGCCAATCAATGTTTTTCTCGCGATATTCAAAATATATTATAGTATAAATAAGGAAAGAACAATTAATGAATTTATTTAATTGAGAATTACTATTGCGATTTTTATTATTAATAATTATTAAATCTTCTATTATCAAATTACATCACGTAGTCACAAATTTGTTTATTTTACTATTATTTTCCAATATGAAAGGCAACTTGTTCCAACGCCATATCTATCCAAATTGGGTCTACCTAACGAGCATATCTTGTTTTCTTACACCATAAACAGCACGAGGTATTTAGCGATGGATACTGTGATGCTCGTACAACGACGCATTATCGGCGTATCGGTTTCGTCGCGATGAGGACTGTGTTGCATGTTTCGTGCGACAACTCGAAGACTTGGCACATTGAGTAAAAATTTTATCCGCGAATGTTCCTATGGAAACGTTGTCGAGAAACCAGTAGGAAACTTATCGTAGCGCGACGTGTCATTGTTTGTGAAAAACCATTTGCGTTGGACGACACGCGGATACATGATCACTTTACCGCTCGTTTTCATAATCCCGCGCATTCCAATTGCAATTCAAATTATAAAGATTCATACTGCATTCCCGTAGTCTTTCATAATTCATCCGGTTATGACGCGCACTTTGTCATCACGGAAATCGCTACGGCGTTCGAAGGCAAGTGCTGTCAATAACAAAAGAAAAAGACATTTCGTTTATTAAACACGTTAAAGATATTACCGAGAGATCAGATTCATGAAATTGCGTACGACTACGATTCATTGATTCATATAAATTTTTAAGTATTAGCCTCGATAAATTGGCATCTTTTCAAGGGAAAAATTAAAAATTTAACAACTAAGATTCTGCTTGCCGAGAAATTGCCGTTGTTTATTAACATGACTCGGCTTATACAGGGTGTCCCAAAACTACTGCATTTTTTTTAAGAGCAGATTCTTTGAAACATTCTAAGAGCATATAAGTGCATTAAAGTAATATTTGACATATTAATAATATTACCACCAAAAGTTTACCATCTGAATTGGTTGTATTATTTTGACATTATAATATGAGGTAAATAAACATTGTAATGAATTTTTTTGAGCTATCACAGCTACCACATGGTATAATAAGTCGTTATTGATTAGATATTTTGCGATGTTATTTTGCGATATTAATTGTGTAATATACAAATAAGTTCCGAAACAGAAATAATTTCTTAAAAAGAATGTCATATATATTTCTGTGATATTCTCGAGGTTGTAAGAGGACCATCGTGGCGGAAATCACTTGTCATATCACCGTGTCTGAGCGCACGAAATATCAGCTCTGTGATTAGTAAACTTTAATCGTCAATAATTTAAAAACTATTATAGCCTTGACATTTTCGTATTAAGACTTTCATTAAATGTTCCATCAAAGGATCTGCTCTTAAAAGGAAATGCAATAGTTTTAGGACACCTTGTATATATTAATGTACTGTTTATTCTCACGTCGGCTGAAAAAGACGTTTAACATATTATTTATCTGAATATTGCTATAAACATTACCATAGCTTCAGTGGTCTAATAGATAAGACGTTTGCAGGAAAAAAGAGCAGACGATTCAGCTTCGATCCTTAGCTGAGGATATTTTTCGCAAAATATAACTCGCGTAGGGGGAGGGGGATAATAAAAGGATTTTAATCGATATCAAAAATTATTTGATATCAAATTATTATAGCACCATTACGTTGAAAGTCCGCTAAAACTAAGTGGCACGTAATTAGTAATATAATTATTTGAATTTAATTCACTTAAAAATTTAGCAACCAAAATCCTACTTGCCGAGAAATTGCCATATTTCTCATTGTTGTTTAAAAATTTTGCGTTCCGAATTTTCAATATTATCAAACGAAGATTTTTACCTATTGACGCGTAAAAGTGTTTCCCTACGAATATGTGGATCGCGCGGACAAGCTGCAGGACACGCGCCTACCATCGCGCGAATTATTCTATAGCTCATTGATCGGTGACACAGTGTCAGAGAACGCGTACGTCACGAATGTCTGGCAGTAGTTCTCTATTGTAATCTTAAGCGAGTACAGTGATCTGTATTTAAAAACCAATGTCTTGTTATTGGCCGTCGAAAATCTTATGAAAATCGAAAGTTACAATCTCGACATCGCGCATTACTACACATTGTCAGATTTCACATGAGATGCCATGCTGAAACATACGCGCGTAAAATTTGAGTTGCTCACTGACATCGATATGATTATGTTTATCGAATGCGGTATACGCGGTGGCTTCAGTCAAATGTTCCGGCAGATATGCGCAGGCCAATAACAAGTACATGCGTTTGTACAACCCGTCGAAACGGTCGTCGTACTTGATGTACTATAACGTGAACAATCTATATGGATGGGCGATGTATCAATTGCTGCCCTATGCCGAATTTCGATGGGTTGAAGGTATTGCAAATTTTGACGCGAGCATGATCGCTCCGGATTCGCCTACGAGTTATATTCTCGAGATCGATCTCGAGTATCCGCATCATCTGCACGACCGACACACTGACCTACCTTTCTGTCCGACGCGCGATAAACACCAGGCCCGCGGCAGGATAAACTTCTCGCGACGCAATAAGAAGCGTCCACTATCACTACTTGCAACAATGAACGCGCGACGGTACATCTTCGCAAAGACACACCGCGTACTACAATTTACTCAATCCGCCCGGCTCCATAATTATATCGAATTCAATACACAGTTTAGAACATGCGTGAAAAACGATTTCGAGAAAAATTTGTATAATTTGATGAACAACGCGGTATTCGGTAAAACAATGGAAAATATTCGGAATCACATAAATGTAAAATTGATAACGAAATGGGATGGACGGTACGATGCGGAGACCATGATCGCGAAATCAAATTTTCACAGTCGCAGCGTCTTTGCGGAAAATTTAATGGCTGTCGAACTGCGTAACCTCGAGGTGAAATTCAACAAGCCGATTTACGTGTATACTCGACATATCTGCTTGTACGAATTTCATCACGAATACATGTCACCGCTGTATCCCGACAAATGCAAGATCATGTACACTGACATGGACAGTCTCATATACCACATCGAGTACGACGATAAAACGCGATATTGCTAGATTCGATGAGCAATTATCCGACGGACAACGCGAACGGGATGCCTCTCATGAATAAAAAAGTATCCGGCCTATAATGAAGGATGAAAATAATGGTGCGATAATGACGGAATTCGTCGGACTCAGAGCGAAGATGTACGCGGTGAGGGTAGACAGTAAAAAGGATATCAAAAAGGTGAAAGGTGTAAAGAGTAACGTCGTAACGCGAACAATAACGTTCGACGATTACACGCGATGCTTGAAAGAGATAAATTCTCGTTAGTCATGTATAAGATTCAAGGTACACCAAGTATATACGGTATCCGAGTCGAAAATTGCTCTGAGTCCGTACGATGACAAATGATCGTACCGGATTCGACGGAGACGTTACCGTGGGGACATTGGCAGATACCGTTGTAATATACATGTATATATAATGTACATATATTTTTATATTTTTATATATGTAGTATACGTATGTATGTATGTATGTATGTATGTATGTATGTATGTATGTACGTATGTATGTACATATTTCTTGTATTTATATATATTTTTTATATATATTTGTACACGTATTGTATGTTTATTTGTACATTTGCATATTTTGTATTTTATGAATATATGTATAATTATAATACACGTGTAATTTTTTATATTCTACGAAGATCTAATTAAAGAAAGGGAATAATAAGATTGTATATTTATCTTTAATATATTATAAAAATAAAATGAATTAAATCACACTGTTTTTGTTTATCCAAGAATTATGCGATCCATCGAATCTTAGCCACTTGACATAAAGAATTATGTGATCCATCGATTCCCAGCCACTTGTCTCCTTTCCTGCGCAATACTGTCTCCACGAGATACACGTCCAGATGAGTCGCGCAATGCAACTCGTGCTCGTAGAACGCTCCAGTGAATTTTCCGTGATAGTCCTCAAGCAAATAGGTTACGAGATTAGTACGCTGCATTTTAATGATTTTAAACACCTCGGTGGTCTAATTTGGCGTGTAATCTTTTTCGAAAATCTTTTTCTGTTTTGTACCTCACGCGTACCGAATCACGCGTACCTACTTTGAATTTTGCTGGACCTGCGATCTTTATCGCGCTGTACACTGTGTCCAAGAGTCTTTTGGCGATCGCGGGAGTTACGTCAACGGGTCGCAAGTCGATAGTGCTATACTTGCGCACATTGTAATCTGACACGAGACACGGTAGCGCGTCCACCCACTTGTAAGTGCCGTTGAACGTAAACATCTTACACATGTCGTTCTTAAGCGTGCGATTGAATCGTTCGACGATCGGTGCCTTCAACACGTATACATGGAATAATGAATTAACGTTGTGTTTTTTTTAAGAGTTTCTGCACATCGGCGTTGTAAAACTCCTTTTGTATATCCGTTTGCAAGTTTCTCAGGCATCTTCCGCTCTCTCGAATTATCTTAGCGATAACGTTAGCCGTCTCGCTTCCGACCTTGCTCTTGAGCAGTACGGCCCAGGCGTACTTACTCAACGCATCGATGACGGTGAATATATAGTAATAACTTCTGTTGAAACTCGAGTACGGACGCATCTCGACGATATCAGTCTGCCACAGTAGTAATATAGGGTCGGTTCTAACCCAGAAGCGTTGAGGGGGTGCGGGTGTGCGGGGGGAACGGACGGCGCGGGGAAGAGAGGAGGGGGAAGTCCGAGGCGGCGATCCTTTGAACTGAGCCGAGGGGGGGGTAGTGAAGAAAGACGAGGTGAGATAAATAAATAGTAGGATAAGATAGCAAGGCGATATAAACAAAATGGGCGGCGAAGATGATATAAAAATTGCGCGTGGACATGACGTCAGAGGGGGGAGGGGGGGGTCGCCGCCGCCGCCGCCGCCGCCACCGCCACCGCCGCCGTCGGTAAAAAAAAATAAATATCTCTCTCTCTCTCGTATTATTTCTTCCGTTGCGGCTCTCTCTCTCTTATGGCGAATGTTTATTTTTTTCTAATTTATTTTATGGGTGGGGAAGAAAGAATGAAAGAAATACATTTGTTTTTTTTGCATTATTATATATTGTTTATTA
>NW_011929623.1:117075-128024 GCF_000187915.1 Pogonomyrmex barbatus | reverse complement strand
TTTATTTTATTTATTATTATTATATATATATATATATATATATATATATATATATACACTGAAATAATAGAATTGAACGTTATTATTAGGATTGAATAAACTGTTGAGGAATATAATGAAGAAAAATATGTTTTGAAAAAAGGTATGTCTACGCGCTTGACGTGACATCTGCCGGTTCCGTTCGCCGTTGTACGCACTCCAAGTCCGCATAAACGATGAATGGAAGTCGTTCCTTATTTGTGTGGTTCTTGAATTCGAGCCACTTGTCGTTCTCGCTCGGCAGTCGGATGGCGCAATTGTTCATCTTTTCGCAGATTTGCGTGCTTCTCCACCTTCTTATCTGTTAATCGTATCGGGAGAATCTCCTTTCCTCCCTCGAAGCCGTAAACGTTGATTGAGATGTCATTGATTCGTTCAAACTTCTTTATTTGATCTAACTTTGATCTTGTCATTGGAAATGTAATGTCTTAGAGATTTAACACTGTCGTATAATGCGGGTACGACAATTCCCGATTCGTATGCCTTTCAACCGAATGCAGAGCCGCGACCATCGACCACACGAAATACGCATTGTCCTTGGATCGTACGTTGATCACCGCTCGCTTTAACATAATTTCCCGCGGCAATTCGATATAACATCCCGCGTGCATTGGATTATATTTGTTCACGTTTACAGTCAAATTTAGAATTCCAAGAACACGACAACGCCCATCCACTGTCGCGTTCTTGGAATTCTTCGAGCGACGCCAACGTGAGTTCGATAACGTATTGTTCATCGTCCAAATTTGACACTCGAAAGAGTTCACTATTTTTAATGTTTATACTTTTGTTCACGCGTTTATCGCCCGTTACAAACTCGCCGTTACATGCAATGTTCACTTTCACACTATCGTATCTTTGTACAATGTCTCGCACTCGCTCGAGCACTACATCACCAGCGTCTTCTAAAAATTGTCGGCTCGATATAGTCCACATTGATCACCGCACCTGTCAATATACGGCTTTTAAATGCCGTATCGATTTTTCGCCAAACAAGAGATCCAATGTCTCTACTCGCGTACTCACCACCAACGTGCACGAAACGTCTTTCTAATTGTACTTTTGCACCCGCGAATCGTGCGATCCTCGCCACCGCAGATTGTCTATTTGCAACGGTGAGGACGTTTAACATGGCTAAGTTCCTCGAATTGTTCGATGCACTCCTCACATCATTGCAACCACGCGAAACACTCCACCAAGATAGCGACTTGGCTGCACTGCTCTAGCAGCTCGCTTCCACTCGCTCTAGGTGTTCCATATTGCGTAATCTTGATTCTTTTAAATTGTTGTACTGTCTTATCAAAACAATTTTACATTTTTTTTTCTTTTTTCTCTATAGCTGCTTTAACTCGAAGCCAGTATATAAAGCGTTGTATTTCCGACATGTCTGGAGATTGATGGGAATAGAACAATCATATATGATTATCTTCGCTTCTCGGAATTATCTCTGCTACTTTTTGCCGCGAGAGGGGTAGTAATATATTGTATGCGTGTCCTCTATAATGATAATATGTGCACGCTTCCAGAATTATTTCCGCTCTCTCAGAAGGAGCGGAGAAGCAGAGAGTCGAATTGTAGCGTCCCTTAACTCTTGGACAAAGAATCGGGAAATGCGGAGTTGGGGTATAGTGTCTCTTTATAAAATACACCGCCACGTTCACTGGTAGATGAGAGATTGAGTCCCATAACGGAGAACTTGTTAATTCTTCCAATAACAGTCCACGGAGAGGGATGCCGAGCGGCACCGGACAAAGGGGATCACATCTGCCGGTTGGCAACGCTGCCAGCGATCGAGCGGCAAATCGCTAGCGACGAATCGGTCGAACTGGGAAGGTATCACGTACTCCTGACTGCTTTTTATTCTTCGCGTTGAAACAGCGAGAGAGAAAAATTTAATAAACCTCGCGAAATGATGACGTCAGATGCAGGATTTGACTCGTCGATGTAAAAACGTCCCTCAATGTTTTCGATAGGTTCTTCTTCTTCCTCGAGCACGTGCTGGGCGGTTATGTATATCTCAGAGCATTCGTCGCAATGCTCTATCTCACGGATAATTGAAAGAGGGACGCGACAGCACTCGTAGAAATCTAGGGGTTCGGTATATCCGAATTTAAATGAATGCGACAGGGTCAGATGATAGAAGTGAGCGTGCCCTCAGGTATTAATTCCTTGCACTGATAACAAAGAACTTCCGCGCTTAGAAAAACTGCTGATGGCTGAGTTGTTTACGCGACGATAACCAAAAGCAATGATGCAGCGTATTAAATTGACGCGATGTCTGAAGACCGCACCCGGATGAGTGCGCGAGTTGCGTGCGGTATTAAATCGAGTAATGCACATCACAGCGATTAATTAGTAATTTCGGTAAATGCGAGGAGCGTACGTGAATGTTGCTAGATAATATTTCAGAATATTTTCTGGATTGAGAAATCTGAAACGAACACTGGAAAGAGCATTCCTCGAGTGAAATCGACGCACGGAGCAAAAAACTGTACTCAAAAAAAAACAAAGGGTCGGTCGTAAAACCCTTCCGGCCGAGTCGCTTTCTTTATTTTTTGTACGATAGACGGTCACGTTTACGCTGACGCAACGAAATTCTTTTACGATATAAGCGTCGTTCCGAAATATACACGTGGCGTGTAATTTTCATATATTGTTTAATGAGATAATTGCAATACTCGCGGCGAGGCCCTTACATTTAAATCAACGAGATGACGCGAGGATTCCCACGCGCGGGAGGCTTATATTTCGTTTGTTGAATCAATTCACCTACCGTAGGTTAAGATGCTCTGCGCAGGTACTCCTCGAGGGAGATCCGAGGCGGGAACTGGAGTTCGCTCGTCGAAACGGCAGGCGCTGACGGGGTCGGTCGTCCATTCCAGAGCCTATCGTGCACCAGGAGCTCGTACTCTCCGTCGAACCTGGTAGTCTCATCGATGGCCTCGTTATGGTCGAAGATGGATGCCACTGGCATTGGGATGGAGGTCGTACTCCAAGTGACGAATCGAGGTCTTCTGACCAGCGCGATTCTTCCTGCCTTTCGGCATTCGCGTGAGGCTTCGATTATTCAATTATTAAACGAAGGTTTTCAAAGGATTGTCGTTCAGCGGCGAGCCAATTTGCGTTGCGTTTCGGCTTTGCGTGGGAATGATTGAATCTATCGCGGACAAAAATTTCGAGTCTCCGTCGTGGTAAGTGCGAATGAACGCACAACCCCTGCTCCAGGAGAATCTCGGCGTTCTTGCTATAATGAACGATAAATCAATTTTGAGAATTGTTTAATAACGCGTGAAACCTCACTACCTCGCGAACACTTTCACTAACCGATGCGATGACGATACGCGCGAAAGAATGGACACGTGGAAGTTCAATTATAATACTAATTTATTTAGATATTCGATTCAAGATTACACTCACGGGATATCATTCAATAACACAAAAATGAATAATTATAATGAGACTACTTATTTAGAATTAGAGATAGAACTATACGCTAGAAGTCGAATTATGTACTAGAAGTTGAACTATATACTAGAGGTGGAAATAAGACGCTTGACGACGCGCACGAGAGTGGCACGTGTTGACGGTTCCGCGGCGCGCACTGAAGTGTCTGGAGTTTCGACGGAGCATTACGGTGCTCTGCTGCGGCGCCGCTGCGGCGGCGCTGTGGCGCAAGATGGCGGATGGCGTGGGTACGCCAACACACGTGGCGCTGGCATGGCGCGGGTTATGTAGCTAAGCTAGCTGTATATATCTATGGCGTGCATTAGTCAGCCAATCAGAACGCGGCTGACTAGGAGTAATGCGCTGTAACAGTGTTGAGAGTTTTGTTATAGTAATATTATCTTATAATTAATTGATCGCCAGTGTCGCTATCGTTAATATGAGCTTATTATTAATATTGATATTGTATTTAAATATATTTAAGGGGTGTTTATTATTATGATCTAGATATGTATATGTATATATTTAAACATTGTTATGAGATATTTCGTATATTTTTATTAAGTATTATTGTTTATAATTAGTAAGGGAAGGTAGTAGAGATGCCTATTTGCTAAATATCTATGATTATTGAGGAGGATGATTATATTACACCTAAGAGAAATAAATATGGCGGGGCGCGCCATATTAGGCGGAACGGCAGGAGAACCAATGGCTGTTCTCAGTCGTCGGCCCAGCGGTGAGCCACGTTAAGACGATATTACATGCGCGATAGGAAAAAAAAGTATATGGCGGCTCTCCGGACGTTACACCCCCTACTCAATATTACCGATATTCTAGATCAATTAGGTAGCGCTAAATACTTTAGCGTTTTCGACCTCGCATCCGGTTTTCATCAGATACTGTTGCATGAGCTAGATGGACCTAAAACAGCATTCTCTACGCCCTTCAGGCATTATTAGTTTAAAAGAATGCCATTCGGTTTGAAAAACGCACCCGCAACCTTCCAGAGGCTCATGGATCAGGTATTGACCGGCCTACAAGGCAACGAACTCTTTGTCTATTTAGACGACATCGTCATATATCATATGCGAGCTCCCTAAAGGAGCACAAAACAAAGTTTAATCGACTCGCCGAGAAATTAAGAGCCGCGAAACTCAAACTTCAGCCCGACAAGTGCGAATTCTTGCGCAAGGAAGTAACTTACCTCGGACATATAATCGGGAAGAACGGTGTTCGGCCCGACCCAGGAAAAACATGCAGTAGAAAATTTTCCGCGACTCATAAATGGTAAGAATATTAAACAATTCCTGGGGTTAGCCGACTACTACCGCCGCTTCATATCAGGATTTTCTAAGATTGCTCGCCCGTTAACCGCTCTATTAAGAAAGGATATACCATTCAAATGGCACGACGAACAGGAACAAGCATTTGTCGAGTTGAAAAACGCGTTGTGCTCGGAACCTTTGCTCCAATACCCCGACTTCACACAGGCGTTTGTACTTACGACCGACGCATCGCAATATGCCGTCGGAGGTATACTTAATCAAGGGACCGTAGGGAAGGATCTTCCAATAGCATATGCGTTTCGGACACAACCCACCGGAACAGAATTATTCAACTATACAGAAAGAACTTCTAGTCATCGTATACTGTGTGAATCATTTCCGACCTATCTATACGGCCGTAAATTCCTGTTAGTAACGGACCACAAACCCTTGACGTGGCTGCACTCGGTCAAAGACCTCACTTTGCGTCTAACCCGATGGCGGCTAAAACTCGCCGAGTACGAATATGAAATAATATATAAAGCAGGGAAGATGAATGTCAATGCGGACGCGCTGTCGCGAAACCCTGTGATGCAGACGTTTCCCCTCGTAGGTACACGCGAATTGCCGCCTGAAACGAACGAGAGCGACGAATCGTTATTCGACGGCCCCACACCGTGAAATCCGCGAACGCCTACCGCCGCAGAGAACAAAAAATCGAACACAGCTGCCGACAAAGGTAGCGAGATAAACAATAACCTCAACTATCCCGATGAGTACGCTTTTGAAAGGGATACCGATAGCAATGTTAGCGAATGCGGGAGCGACACAACGGAAGACGAAAACTTATTCGACGCCGATAACGTACCGTACTGATCACATTTTCTTAGAATAAGAGAGACCAGGGACAACCTCGTAAATCGGAGGGATAATTTAGTTGTGTTCATCGACGCGCAGGGCGAATCATGCGATCTGGGGTCTCGAATCCTAAGTAAGCAAAACCTCTTGCTTGCACCGTGCGACGTCATGGGATGCGCCAAGATAAGACGCGTAGGCAATAAACACAACATTATGCTCCCCATCGAAAGAAACATCTCTTCCCTCACGATCCTCGATAGTATTCGAGAGGCACTCAGTTCATTGACCGATATAATCCGCGAACTAAACTTGCGAACTGTTTCGATATGTAAAAGCGACGTAAACGGCATCCCATTCTCGAAAATAGATAGGATACTTCATGCCGCGCTATGGGATCAAGATTTAAAAATAAATATTTGTACTAACGAAATCGTGACTCCATCCGTAGATGATAGACTCAGGATAATAGAAGAATATCACGCTTCCGCCATCGGAGGACACAAAGGCGAAACGAAAACTTATGCGCGAATAAAAGAAAGGTACACTTGGCCCCGTATGAAAGAACAGATCTGTCGGTCCATAGCAAATTGCCAGAATTGCCAGTTGAACAAATTAACGCGTATAAAAGTTAAACAACCCATGGTGTTGACCGACATGCCCGACAAGGCGCTTGATAAAGTATCCATGGATATCATAGGACCGCTGCCCACCACGCGTTCAGGCAACTCATACATCCTTACCATACAAGATCTATTCACTAAACACTCAACCGCTATCGCTCTTAAAGGTATATCTGCTATCGATGTCGCCAATACCTTCATAAACAAGTATATTTGTGTACACGGCGCGCCCAAAGCGATCCTAAGCGGATCAAGGGACCCACTTCGTAAATTCGCTAATGAAAAACGTGGCACGAAAATTCAAAATAAAACAATTTAGAACCACTGTGTACCGATCGCAATCTAACGGTTCAATAGAAAGGTTCCATCATGTTCTGTGGGAATACTTAAAACAATTTGTTGATAAACATAGGAATTGGGACGAAATGTTGAAAATGGCTAGCTTTTCATATAACACCAGTGTACCCGTTTACCGAAGGTACCCGTTTTATCCCGCATGAACTGGTCTATGGTAACCTCGCGCGCGTGCCCACGAGTGAGCCCGCAACGCCCGACGAAAGTAACGAGAGTTACGCCGAATATTACGCTAATCTCTCTAATAAACTTAGTGAAACACAAGCGATCGCACACCGAAACTTGGTGCGAAACTCCGATCCAAGAAGTATTATGATCGACGCGTAAATGCATGCACATTTAGCGAGAGCGATTGCGCATATCTACTCAAAGAACTCTGTAAAGATAAATTAAGCCCACAATACACAGGGCCTTATACTATCGTAGAAATACTTAATAACAATAATGTAAGGATAGAAATAGGGATAGGTAAGCTATGTACCGTGCATACGGATAAGTTGAAGAAGGTGGGGGATCGGAGCCCCGCCACGCGCCAGTCCCCACCGCAACATAAACCGGGGGAAAGAGAGGGCCGGCAGCGCATCAGTCAACAACCGACAACGTCTAAAGGATCACCATGGAACTACATCGAATAATCTACCTTCTGCTGTTGCCAACAATGTGCTTCGGGCTACGACTGCGGAGGCAGCGGGCTGAATATTACTACCTTGTTTTTACTGGATATCGGCACGTGTAAAATCGAGAACCTAGAACCAGAGAGTACGGAGACTTACGTACAGTTGATGCAATCTTCCGATTACGATAGCGTCACCGCCGTACAATGCAGGCTGGAGATAGATCGTACTATATACTATTGCGGTATGCATTCCCTGTCTCCATCGTCACCAACGGGCATAAAGAATATGTAAAAGAAATTGGACGTGAGAATTGCCAACGAATCCACGACACCGGAATACTCACAATTGGAATCGCGGTCGTGAATCGACTGAAGATCAACGCCATCAACCATAGGAGCATCACCATGGCAGGGCAGACACATGCCGATGGCCGCTGCTCTGGAACTCAGTATTCGGATGGATTCGACACTTGGGAGAATGTGGTGGTGCAAACCGTGTTGAAGGTAGTGCTGCGGTCCTTCGACACTTCATACAAGCGATCGACAGAGACAATCAACCTACCAAACCCACCGGAACACGCTGCCAGGCGCAACACGGTAGCTGCATCGATTATGATGTTACAGAAACGTTTTGGACTATGCCGACTGCAGATAGTTGCCACTTTAACCAATACGATGTCCTGTACGAAGGAATTGCGACGAAATTGTCCCTGAGAGCAAACCAGACGGCTCCAGTAGTCTACACGGTAACGACTAAAGATACGACTTTCGCGCTAGCGAAAACGACCGAATTTAATCTCTGCGGATATCAGCTGTATCGCACAGAGCATCCAAAGTTCATTATTCTTGAGACACAAAAAGGAAAAACGTTTGCTGCAAAATCCCATATCTCTGTAAATAATCTGAACATCTTCGCGTACGTCAACTCGAAGTTTGTATATGTGGAGAAGCACGTGAAGCATCAACTCACCAGGCTCTATCACGACATTATGGAACAGAAGTGCGCCCTGGAGCGACAAATACTGCAGAACGCCCTGTCATTATCAGCAGTAGCACCAAACGAGATGGCCTATTGAATCATGAAATCTCCAGGCTATACCGCCGTGACTGCTGGAGAAATCATTCACATCATCCAGTGCGTTCCAGCGAGCTGCAAATTGAAACATACAGAGAAGTGTTATAACGAGCTTCCAGTGACATATAAGAATACGTCATACTTTCTGCTACCACGCACAAGGATACTCACCAAGGCAGGCATCACAAAGATTGCAACGAGCTGTTGCCGAATATGTATAAGTTGCATGGCCTGGTACAGGTTAATCACCAAACCACTGGAATCGCTCCCGCCTCCCGTCATCCCGTCATCCCGTCACAACCGCTCTCAACTCCGAGCTAGAAATACGTGAGCCCGGACGCGCTCGCTACGAGCGGGATCTATTCTGCCGACGATCTCAACCGTCTAAGGGACCACATTATGTTCCCGGTTGAGAAGCCCTCAATGCTTAATACTATAGCACGAGGAGCACTGGGGCAAGACATCCCAGGAGGAAGCATTTCGCTGATTAATCTCCTCGATGAGGACACCCTCGACAAAATTGCGGAAAGCGCAGGGAAGCGTCTCTGGGACGGCTTCACCTTTGGGTCCGCTAGCGCAGGAGTACTGGCACTGTTCGTAATAGCTAGGATAATAAAGCTAGTTATCGACACGATGATTCATGGATACGCACTACACAGAATCTATAGATGGAGCGTCCATCTACTGGGAGCCGTATGGTCGTTAGTTACGAATCTATTACTGCACATGGAAAAGCCGAACCAGCCTGACTCGCCTAGCGTCGAACACCTTATGCCGATACAACGGACCGCCGTGGATGAGTCATCGTCAGCATCGGCACCTAAGAAGAATGAAGATAGTGAACATGTGCGCTCGTACAGCGAATTGCAGAAATATGTGCATGAGGACATTGTTTAAAGACTATAAAACGTAATCAATGTTAGCGAATAAGAAATATACGAACGTCTAATCTTATGCCATGTAGGAAAATGTCGTGCAGTATGCCCGACATTTTCTTCGTGGGGGGAGGGGAGGTGTAACGTTCGAACAGCCCCGCCATATTTATTTCTCTTAGGTGTAGTATACTATAATCATCCTCCTCAATAATATAGATATTTAGCAAATATGCACCTTTACTACCTTCCTTACTAATTATAAATAATAATATTTAATAAAAATATACGAAATATCGCATAACAATGTTTAAATATATATATATATATATATATATACATATCTAGATCATAATAATAAACACTTCTTAAAATATATTTTAAAATACAATATCAATATTAATAATAAGCTCATATTAACGATAGCGACACTGGCGATCAATTAATTATAAGATAATATTACTATAACAAAAACTCTCAACACTGTTACAGCGCATTACTCCCGGTCAGCCGCGTTCTAATTGGCTGACCAATGCACGCCATAGATATATACAGCTAGCTTAGCTACATAACCCGCGCCATGCCAGCGCCACGTGTGTTGGCGTACTCACGCCATCCGCCATCTTGCGCTACAGCGCCGCCGCAGCAGAGCACCGTAATGCCTGTCGAAACTCCAGACACTTCAGTGCGCCCCGCGGAACCGTCAACACGTGCCACTCTCGTGCGCGTCGTCAAGCGTCTTATTTCCACCTCTAGTATATAGTTCAACTTCTAGTACATAATTCGACTTCTAGCGTATAGTTCCATTTCTAATTCTAAATAAATAGTCTCAATTGTTCATTTTTGTGTTATTGAATGATATCCCGTGAGTGTAATCTTGAATCGAATATCTAAATAAATTAATATTATAATTGAACTTCCACGTGTCCATTCTTTCGCGCGTACCGTCACCGCATCGGTTAGTGAAAGTGTTTGCGAGGTAGTAAGGTTTCACGCGTTTTAAACAATTCTCAAAATTGATTTATCGTCCATTATAGCAAGAACGCCGAGGTTCTCCTGGAGCAGAAGTTGTGCGTTCATCCGCACTTAACACGATGGAGACTCGAAATTCTTGTCCGCGATAGATTTAATCGTTCCCACGCGAAGCCGAAACGCAACGCGAATTGGCTCGCCGCTGAACGACAATCCTTTGAAAACCTTCGTTTAATAATTGAATAATCGAAGCCTCACGCGAATGCCGAAAGGCAGGAAGAATCGCGCTGGTCAGAAGACCTCGATTCGTCACTTGGAATACGACCTCCACGTGGCATCCATCTTCGACCATAACGAGGCCATCGGTGAGACTATCAGGTTTGACGGAGAGTACGAGCTCCTGGTGCATGACAGGCTCTGGAGTGGACGACCGGTCCCGTCAGCGCCTGCCGCTTCGAGCGAACTCCAGTTCCGGTCTCGGATTTCCCTCGAGGAGTACCTGCGCGGAGCATCTTAAGCCACGGTAGGTAAATTGATTCAACAAACAAAATATAAGTCTCCTGCGCGTGAGAATACTCGCGTCATCTCGTTGATTTAAATGTAAGGGCCTCGCTGCGTGTATTGCAACTATCTCATTAAACAATATATGAAAATTATGCGCCACGTGTATATTTCGGAACGACGCTTATATCATAGAAGAATTTCGTTGCGTCTGCGTAAACGTGACCATCTATCGCACAAAAAATAAAGAAAGCGACTCGGCCGGAAGGGTTTTACGATCGACCCTTTGTTTTTTTTGGGTGCACTTTTTTTGCTCCGTGCGTCGATTTC
>NW_011929623.1:59231-92692 GCF_000187915.1 Pogonomyrmex barbatus | reverse complement strand
ATTCTTTCGAATCCCCACGACCGGTACTACAGGAAAGGTCAAAGATAATAAAGAACAAAAGACATTACATCATTGCGTTAGTTATAGAGAAAGGAGTCTCTGAAATTATTGAACACGACAATTAAAAACTAGCGATAGGATCCTTATTAAACGCAACACGTGAATTAAATTTAAAATCTATTTCGATAAGTAAAGGAGCAATAGGTAATATATCGTGGAATACTATACATAGAATATTAAGAGATACATTTTGAAATGAGACAACGAGAATTACAGTATGTACGCACAAAGTTAGTACACCGCCGATTGAACAAAGAAACGAAATAATTACTGAAAATCACGCGTCCACGATCGGAGGCCATAAAGGCGTTAAGAAAACATACGTAAGAGAAAGAGAAAAATATTATTGGCCACAAATGAAGGAAGAAATACAAAGAGCTATAAGTCAATGCTACCAATGCCAGATTAAGAAACTAGTGCGCATAAAACCACGACAACCTATGATTCTCACAGATATACCAGATAAGGCATTTGACAAGATATCCATAGACATCATGGGACCGTTACCCGTGACCAATTCAGACAATCAATACATACTTACAATACAGGATTTGCTCACTGAACACTTTACCGCAATCCCTTTGAAAAATCCCGGGGCCATCAGTGTGGCAGACGCCCTAACCAATGAATATATCTGCATTTACGGTGCACCTGAAGCAATCTTGACCGATCAAGGAAAACATTTCTTGAACAGCTTGATGAATAACATCGCTCGTAAATTTAGAATTAAACAATTTAAGACGACAGCTTACCACCCACAGTCAAACGGATCAGTGGAACGTTCCCATCATGTATTATGGGAATATTTAAAACAATTTGTAGATTCTAATCATGAATGGGACAAATGTCTTAAACTTGCAAACTTTTCTTACAATACCAGTATACACGAGGGAACGCAGTTCACTCCTCACGAGTTAGTATATGGCAGACTAGCCCGAACACCTATTGATAAGATAGACTTAAGAAACGAACGGAACGAAAGCTATGCGAACTATTTGGAAAATTTGTATAACAAAATCTCTCAAGCGCAGAGCATAGCACGCAACAATTTAATCAAATCAAAACATAGATCTAAATGTTATTATGATCGGAAAGCGAAACAGCGTGACCTAGGAGTAGGAGAAAACGTCTATTTATTAAAAGAGCCCATAAGACATAAACTCGCCGACCAACACGTAGGTCCCTATAAAATTGTACAGATTCTAGACAACAATAATGTTAGACTATTGATAAGGAATGGTAAAACGAAAATCGTACACGTTAATAAATTAAAAAGGGAGGGGAGTCGGAGCCCCCACCTTGCTGAAACCCTATCGGGCCATGAAGAAGATATCGTTGTAAACGAACCCGGAGGGATCAGAAAACGCACAACCACCGAAGCTAGAACATGGACGCGTACACTATAATTATTCTTCTACTGCCAACTCTTGCTACCGCCCTGACTGGATGATTGTGCAGGGAACAGATTAAATATAACAACAATGTCACTTCTCGACATAGGAGAATGTGCTCTGGAGGATCTCGAACCAATTACGACAGACACGTTCATCCAACTACTTCAAACTTCCGAATTCGAAACCATAAACGCTTATCAGTGTAAATTAGAAATAGATAGAAATATCTACCATTGCGGAATGCATTCACACGTATCGATAGTCACCGAAGGAAAGAAACAGTACATTAAAGAAATGGGAAGCCATAATTGTAAGAAATTACACGAAACAGGAACACTCGTGATAGGACACGCCATTGTCGACCGTTTGGTTATTAATTCAACCAACAGCCGTAGCGTAACTCTTGCAGGAATTGCGTATAATGACGGACGATGCGCCGGAGCGCAATATACCGACGGATACGGAACCTGGGAGAACGTAGTAGTCCAGGCTGCCGTTAGAATCACACTTCGAACCTTTTCGACGCCATTGAAGAAGACTGATAGAATTACCTTAAATTCCGGGACCCAGTGTATAGCTTCTGAAGGAGGCTGCAACGACTATGATGGAATAGAAACATACTGGACCATCCCACCATTCGACAATTGCCACTTAAATAAATACGACGTCCTGTACGAAGGAACGGCAACCAAACTATCTCCGCGAGACAACCAGACCACACCCGAAATCTATACTGTAAACACAGACGACACTACATTCGCTTTAGCAAAAACAACCGAAATAAATGTGTGGGGATACAAACTTTATAACACGGAACACCCTAAGTTGGTGATTTTTGAAACACAGAGAGGTAGAACTTTTCAAGCAAAGAATCGCGTGACTGTCGATAACCTTGACATCTTTACGTATGTCAATTCAAAATTTGTGTATGTTACGTCAAAACCGCGGGGACCTCTCCGATAATCTCAGCGGCAAATTATTGAAAACGCTCTCGAGGAATTTCGGCAAATTACACGGCTGACCTTGCGTTTAATCAGATGTCGAGTGATTATTTGACAGTGAGCGGATCAGTGAAACGGAGAAATTGATTAGCCGGCGCGATAGAATGCCGTTGGGAGCGGGATTCGTCTCGTCGAGGTAATATCGTCCGCAAATGTCCTCTATGGCGTTACCTAATTCCCTGAGCACTTCTAGAGATACGATAAAAACCTCGGTGCAGTCAAGGCAGAGCTCAATGCGGACTATTACAAGACTGGTACGGCATCAATCGCAATGATCCCAAGCGGAAGTATACCCAAACTGGAACGCGTGGGCCAATTCAAGACGATACGTAAGAGTCCCCTCTGGTATTTCTTCCTTGCATCGGAAGCAAAGATATTCGGCACTGTTAGGGAACGACTCGGCGATAGCGTTGTCTACGCGTCGATATCCAAATGTGGTAAGGCAACGCACCGTATTCCTACGATATCTGTATACGGCGGCTGAGTGAGTGCGTGAGTTTCTTGGCTCGAGAGAACAAGGCGGGCACATTACGTCAAATAACGGGTGTTAACATTACGCGGCGAATATTCAATGTTAAATAATATTTCGAAACTAGAATATTTCTATACGCAACGATAAAAGCGGCTCAAAAACTCTGCATGCCTTAGAGGAAAGTAGCAAGGGAGGCAAAAAAAAGGGTTGATCGTAAAACCTTTCCGGTCGAGTGATGCAACTATGCGGCGGTCACTCGACGCGAACAAAGCGAATGTGCAAAGTGATGTAACCCGAAAGAATCCTGAGCGCGACGAGTATACTTATATTCGTTTACATCTAATTTCCTTATACGTATATTTCCTTATACTCTATATTTCACTGGTGTAAACGTATGCCCGGGGGGGAAAACGCGAAAGCAACCGTAAATAAAACTCAATGCATAATTCTCTTACCTTTCGGTGTTTGCTCTACGCAGATACTCTTCGAGGGAGATACGTGGTCGAAAACTGCTTCCTTGGTAAGCTGCTACGGGCACGGATGGGGCTGGCAAGGCGCTCCAGAGGCGATCATGCACGAGGAGTTCGTACTCGCCGTCGTAAGTCACTCCTTCGCCGATGATTGCATTGTGGTCGTAAATCGCGGCCACATGGAGGTCGTATTCGAGTCGCCGAAGTGCGTTGTTACGACCCGCGCGATTTTTCCGTGCCTTAGGCATTCGGCAGAGGCTTTAGGCGTATATTATATTTAATTAAAAGGTTAGGATTAGGATATTACATTCGGCTGCGAGCCAATTACGCATTGGTTCGGCGTCGCGTTGGAATGCTTGAGCTACCGCGTGCTCGAAGTCCGATGTTTCCTTTGTGGTAAGTGCGGATGACGCACAACACCTTGCCCCCAGAAACGATCGGAATTCTTGCTTTAGCTGCTAATTATTCGATAAAAGAAGACTTAAGTTATTATGAACGCCCGTTGCCTCTTTAGCCTTGCGAACATCCGTTATTATCGGAATCTCGGAGATAAGGGATGAGATAATAAAGGACACGTGGCGTTAAGTAAAAAAATCGATATATTCACTGAATTTACTTACACTCCCGAACAAGATGGTACGGAATACTAATACTATATATATTAAACTAAAATTTGAAATATTAATAGCTAGGATTTGAACTAAATCTAGACATTGAAACACACTTAGACTTGAACGAGACAAGGATTTAGGAACGACGCTCGCGCGGTATTCACTGGTCGACGACGCGCACAAGAGTGAACGAGTATGGCCGCGCGTTGTAACGCGTGCCTGCGGCGGTGCTGTTGCGCAACATGGCGGTAGCGTGGGTACGCCAACGCACGTGGCGTTGACGGTGGCATAGATTATAGAGCTAAGCTAGATGTACATATCTATAGTGGTCGTCGATCGGCCAATCAGGGCGTGGCTGACTGGAGATGATGCGCAACAGTAACGCAAGCTTTATTGTAGTAATAGTCTTAAAATTAATTAGATTTATTGTTAACATGATTTTGTTATTGATGTAAGTGTTATATTTGACATACTAATTATTAATCTGACTATTGTCATTAAATTTATTATTAATTATTAACTATTAACCTATTAATATTATTATTATTTAATGGTGTAAATTAGCGGCGGTGATTATGCTATGAGTAAGGGAAGTGGTAATTGTTATTACTATTTATTATTTTATTTATTATTATTATTTAATTTTATTACTTATTTTAGGAAAAATGCTTACTATTATCGGTTATTTAATAATTTGCAACCTATGAGATTGCCTATATAATACTTATATTTACTATGGTGTATGTGTACTGGCGGTAAGGCGCATCACGTGGTACGTTGACGGCAGGACTTCGGCGGTTAGAATAATGGCGCTTCTGCGCAGGTGGGATAAAAAGGAGAAGGAAAAATTTTACCCGTTGGTTCTCCTGACGTCACACTTTCCCCCTCGGAAAAAAAATGTCGGGCGTCCTGCACGACATTTTCCTGTGCGTTTCTTATTGAGGTAAAAGTATCCTATCCTACGCACTTATTCACTAACACTGTTTACACTAACAGTTTTATACAATGTCCTCTTTTAAATATTTTCGCAGTTCGCTGTAGGAACGCGCGTGTTCCTCCGTTTCCTCCTTTTGAGGTGCGGTGGCTGGCAATGGCTTGTCTGCGGCTTGGTGTGGCATGAGGCGTTCGATGCTGGGCGAGTCGGGCTGGTTCGTCGGTTTCGCCATGTGCAGCAACAGGTTCGTGATTGATGATCAAACGGCTCCCAAAAGATGGATGCTCCATCCGTAGATTCTATGCAACGCATATCCGTGGATGATCGTGTCTATGATCAACTTGACCATCTTGGCTATCACGAATATGGCTAGCACCCCTGCGCTAGCAGAACCGAAAGTTATGAAGCCTTTCCAGATCCGTTTTCCCGCGCTCTCGGCGATTTTGTCGAGAGCTTCCTCGTCGAGTAAGTTGGCTAACGAGATGCTCCCTCCGGGGATGTTTTGTCCCAGTGCTCCTCGCGCGATGGTGTTCAACGTGGATGGTTTCTCGACCGGGAACATAATATGGTCCCTCAAGCGGTCGAGGTCATCAGCAGAGTAAATTCTGCTCGTGGCGAGCGCATCTGGACTCACGTACTTCCACCTAGGTGTAGAGAGTGGCTGGATAATTGGAGGCGGAAGTGATTCCGATGGCTTGGTGGTTAGTTTATACCAGGCATCATTCAACTGATACATGTTGGGCAATAGCTCGTTGCAGTCTTTATGCGTCCCCTTGCGGGTAAGTATTCTAGTGCGAGGTAGCAGAAAGTATGTGGCGTTCTTGTACGTCACTGGGAGCTCATTATAACATGTCTCCGTGTGCCTCAACTTACAGGTTACTGGTACTGGATGATGTGGATGACTTCTCCCGCGGTCATGGCGGTGTATCCTGGTGATTTCATCACTCTGTAGGCCATTTCGTAAGGAGCGATCGCAGAGAGCGACAAGGTGTTCTATAGTATTTGCTTTTCCAGCGCACACTTCTGCTTCATAATGTCGTTATAGAGTCTGGTGAGCTGATGCTGGACGTGTTTCTCTACGTACACGAACTTGGAGTTCATGTAAGCGAATATATCTAGGTTATTCATGGATATACGTGATTTGGCGGCGAAGGTCTTCCCCTTCTGTGTTTCCAGTATAATCAACTTTGGATGTTCAGTGCGGTAGAGTTGATATCCGCAAAGGTTGAATTCGGTGGTTTTTGCTAATGCGAAGATAGTTTTCTTCGTGGTTACTGTGTATACGGTCGGTGTCGCCTGATTGTCTCTAGGGAACAACTTAGTGGCAATCCCCTCGTACAGTACGTCGTACTGGTTAAAATGGCAGCTATCGGCGGGCGTCAAAGTCCAGAATGTTTCAGTCCCGTCGTAGTCGAAGCAGCTCCCGAGTTGCGCCTGGCAATGCGTTCCCGTCGGCAGGATGATCATGCCCATTGTTCGCTTGTACGAGGCCTCGAACGATCTAAGTGTTAATTTTAGCGTGGCCTGTACCACCACATTCTCCCAAGTTCCGAACCCGTCCGAATACTGCGTTCCAGAGCAGCGTCCGTCTATGTATGTTTGTCCGGCCATTGTGATGCTCCGGTGGTTCGTCGTATTGACCTTCAGGCGATCCACAACTGCAATCCCGATGTTCAGAGTTCCGATATCGTGGATGCGCTGGCAGTTTTCATGCCCAATCTCCTTGACGTAATCCTTGTGCCCGTTAGTGACGATTGAGACGTGGGAATGCATCCAATAATATATCTTCCGGTCAATCTCTAGCTTACACTGCAAGGCTGTGACGCTATCGTAGTCGGATGATTGCATCAGCTGGATATACGTTTCTGTGCTTCTCGGTTCCAATCTCTCGACGTTGCAGGTTCCAATGTCGAGCAACGACAGGATTGTTATATTTAGACCATTGCCTCTGCAGTCGTACCCTAGCAGGGCTTGGCAAGCTGGAAGGATTAAAAGAGCGGTTAGTCGGAATGATCCCATGTTGTTTTGTTCGTTGTCGCTGCTTTACTGCCGCTCCGGTGTCCCTTACTCTCCGGTTCAGGCGACGATGGTGGGGAATGGCGCGTGGTGGGGCTCCGATTCCCCACTTTCTTCAGTTTGTTCGTATGTACTACACGGAACTTACCTCGCTTTATCTCAAGTTTCACATTATTGTTATCGAGTAGCTCGGTTATGACATAAGGTCCCGTATATTGCGGACTCAGCTTGTCTTCCCGCGGCTCTTTGAGCAGGTACGCGCAGTTGCCTTTGCGGAACGTACATGCGTTTACGCGTCGGTCGTAATACCTTTTAGATCTTCGCGTTATCTAAGTTTCGGCACGCTATTGCCTGAGCCCTACCAATTTTATCGGCTAGGTCAGCGTAATATTCTGCGTAACTTTCGTTGTTATCATTAAATTTTACGGTCTCGCTGGTGGGTGTGCGGGAGAAGTGCCCATACACGAGCACGATGGAGGGTGAATCGGGTGCCCTCGTGCACGCTAGTGTTGTATGAGAAACTGGCTAATTTTAATATTTCGTCCCAGTTTCTATCTTTGTCCACAAATTGTTTGAGGTATTCCCATGGCACGTGGTGTGATCTCTTGACCAATCCGTTGGATACGCGGTGGTCTTAAATTGTTTATTTTGAATTTCCGTGCAATGCATCTCATTAATGAGTTTAGGAAATGTGTGCCTTGGTCCGTAAGGATCGCCTTAGGCGCGCCGTGTACGCAAATGTATTCGTTAACGAGTGCATCCGCAATGTCAATCGCGGAGATTCCCGGGATCGCGATGGCGGCTGAGTGCTTAATCAAGAGATCCTGAGAATATATGAATTGCCCGAGCGTGTAGTAGGGAGAGGGCCCATGATATCCATGGATATCTTATCGAAGGCTCGATCGGGCGTTTCTGTCAGCACCATAGGCTGTCTGACTTTTATCCGCGTTAGCTTATTTAACCGGCAATTTTGGCAATTCGATATATAGCGGTTTATCTGTTCTTTCATGCCGGGCCAAGTGTACCTTTCCTTAATTCGCGCGAGCGTCTTCGTCACGCCCTTGTGACCTCCGACGGCAGACACGTGGTACTCTTCGATTATTCGGCTTCTCTCATCTACAGGCGGAGTCGCGATTTCGTTGGTACAAATATTTATGCCTAGATTATGATCCTGTCACGTCGAGCGTAAACCGCGCCTAAAATTTTACATTATAATAAAACACATGTAGCAAGTATTATAATATAACTATTGTTCTATATTGTTAATTTCTATATTCCAGATAAATAAGTATTAATTATAGGATGCGCCATATATTAGAAGAGCGCAAGACTCCCCTCCAGAAGGACTATAAGTTCCCCTTCCAAGATACTACAGGAGGCCCTTCTATGACAGCATGGCCCCCACTTCCAGCGCAAGCGCAACCGCCCCACCAAACCGTCGCCGCACGCCGAGCCGCCGAATCAAAGGAGCTCAGTGCACGACCAGCACAGAGTTCTCGGTGAAGATCTTAGGACTTCCCTTCGCATCTCACGGTGGACTCAATCCAGCCTCGGGAACCCCGCATCCTAACTTAGGTTAAGTGCGCGAGACGTAAAATCCACAGTACGTGCGTTTGTTCTCAATTCTTCGAATAATATTACGACGATTATTTTGTTCTTTAAATCCGAAAGTAAGGATTTTCTTTATCAATCACATCTTGAGTTAAGATTCTTTGTGAATTTATCACAGAAAAGTATAACTACAATTATTATTCATATACTACTATCATATAATTATACACTTAAAATAAAGTAATATTAATAGCGTATACTCTATTGTAAAGAGTCCATTGTATCGAGCAAACGAGGATTTTCCTCGTATAATTATATTCATACAGTTCTATTATTTTATTAAAGTTAAAATGAAAAGTGGAAGTGTCTGTGTTAACAAGCGAATCTTCTCTACCCATCCTTGCGAAACGTAATCGACTGAGTTCGCGAGGTCAAAGATTCTTTAACGCGAATTAAAATCAAAGTGTTTTTGCCAATTACTCAGTTCGTTTTATTGATCTACTGGTAGGCACCGCTACCCGCTTGACGGACCGGCCCCTCGATGTCGGAACTAAACCGAACTGTTGTTCGTTTTCAATATTTCAAAATTTCTTTGCACTCAATTTCAAATATAGAGATTTTGTGCCTTGGTGTACCAGCCTCTGATCCGGCGCCCACCAAAGCGCCCGCAAGGTACAACATCTCTCGGGTGTGTTAAAGTGAAAATAATAATCGCTATTAAAACAGATTTTGCATTCTTGGTGTACGGGCTTCTAATCGTCCGGCACCCACCAAAGCGCCCGCGAGACGCAATATCTGTAGCAACGTATCTTATCTTATCCTGAATGCGTCACTGCATTCCATTGCAACATGTTCTATCACGTATAACGTATAGAGCCCTGAGTGAAAATAAAATTATTATAATGTCTCTTAGGAAAGAATCTTTTTGCGATGCCGAAGCGAAGGCATAGAGCCGGACAATTTCAAAGCTTAAAAGCACTCTTTGAAAAACTGCACGAACTATTACCAAAACATTTGCGAGACTTACTTGGTGTCGAAAGTGTCTATGACGAAACATACGAAAACTATTTCAAAGGAAGTGTGAGATCACCTAGTCCGCCTGTTCCATGGAGGTTACGACCAATTGAGTTCCGTATTCCGAGATTGCCGCCACTAGATATTTCGGACACCGATCCCAGGAAGCCTGTTTATCATCGGACCAGAGCTGAGATCCTGTACAAGTACTACTAAAGGTAGGAAAGACCTTATTCATTAGCACGCTCAAATAGATAAATTACCTATATGCAAGGAACAAGTAAAGTCACGTCGTCCCGAGACCTCTCCGGGTACGATCTATTTGAACCGTGTCGGATTATGTAGATGCGTGACAGAATTCGGTTATGGCTTAATAGGATACGCCATTGATATTAATGAAACAAGTCTTCTTTGTTTGATATGTAAAGTAGAACGTAATAGCTTATTTCCCGAAGGAAAATTTAAATTAATCTTACGTCATTATATGAGTATCGGCAATAATTCCGCGCCGCGAGAGTGTGAAAATTATCACGTTACATTAAGTATTCGCCGCAAAATTCACGAGTGCAGCGGATGTTCCGGTTTTGTCGCTTTTAACGCATTTTTACGCGAAGAGAATTTGAAGACCTCTCATTACCAGCGAGTCTAGATATAGAATCAAGCGTCGGTTCACATGACATAATCTTTTCAAGGAGATTGAGCTTCTTTTTATACTATCTGCACTTAAATCGCGAACGTTCTTAGGAACCTTTAGGAAAAAATTATAAAAGAGATCTCTAGCCGCTCAGGGATCTCGCCTTCTTCCTAAATTTTCAAAATTTTGGGAAGCTACAACATTCAGCCCGATGTGAACGCGAAAAATTCCAGTTTCACTCGGACGTACATAAATGTGCGCTCCGTCACCCACCACGGGACGTGACAAATGTAAAAATTGTATCTCCTAAAACTTTTAGGTAGTACCTTAGCTAATATTTGATCATTTATGATATATACTTTTATACCTTTTTGTACTTAGGATTAAGATGAGAAATGTCGGTCGAGTGCCCTCCATTTCTATTATAAGGGGGGGGGTGTCACGTCTATCGCGTCAGAAATGAATTAATTAACAATTTTGCTTCCTATTGTAAAGGTATTACCCTTTTCAATTTTACAACGATAAATCTTTATAACATGAAGCAAAGAACAGACGTGGTCATCCCTGGGCTACCGCGAGCCCCATCATGGCGATTCTCTAACCTCTGTGACGTTCTGGGAGGTCCTGGTAGATTGGACGGAGCCGAAATCAACAGATCCTCGATAGCTACACTCACACGTTATTTGTGAGATTCTTTTCCATGCGGTTAAGAGGGTAAAACCTCAGGATTAGATACTGCGAAGGAAGTAGGTAACAGGAATGTCGAAATGACTTTTATTTTCAGGAAAAAGTTTTCGATTTTGGGAATAAGGAATAATATAATATCACACTTGTGGTATTTGAATTGGAATTTATTCACTGTTATAAATGATATATATATATATATTTTATTTAATACAAATATATATATATATATATATATATATATTAGTCGAATGCGAGTGGAAGTAACAAGTGACAAAAATAGTACGTGCGCGTACAAGTGCGAATGCGAATGCGAAATAAAATGCAAATATGTAAGTGTCCGTGGATGTGAATCGTAAATGCGAAATGGGAAATGCGAAACGCGAATATGGTATCGTTGCTTGAGGTTTTTATATGTTGCCAAAACATAGAAGTAGGGGTGACCTAGATTCCAATGTTATGATTCTACAGGTCTGAATAAAGCCTTTCATTATAAGTCAGCTATGATTCACGCATTTAAGACCTTCTAGTTGTTCTTGACATAGTTTTCTATTGGTCGACTTAGCCTACATTTGCTATGAGTCAGTGATGACTCGTGGTACTAAAATATTATGGCGCCCTTGACATTTAACGTTGGCCTACTTTCGCTTGTAAACAGACCATGAGTCACACTTGTGACTAAATATTATGGCGGCCTTGACATTTAACGTTGGCTTCTTTTCGCTTACAAACTGATCATGAGTCACACTTGTGACTAAATATTATGGCGGCCTATTTTTGTTTTCAAAGAGTTATACTTCGTTATAATAATTCCTTTGTTATAATTAATAAACATATAGTTTGCTTGAATTTAAGTTTTTATAATAAATATTAATCATCGCAATATTGTTTTAGATATACTTTACAATTTTTATAATAATAATGATTATACATCTTATAATTAGTATATCTAAAATATATCAGTATAACTCTTTTTACATTTGTAATATATTATTTATTAAATGTTTTTAGGTACAAAATGGCTCTGATTGCGATTGGTTGAATCGTTAGGGTAGTTTTCCATGCATATTAATGTTTAAGATTTTTGTCATAGCATAGGATTAGTGTTAATGAATAATGGAAAGTAACAATTATAAATATAAGTCTAGAATGAAGATTTCTAGAAGTTGGACTGGTTTATATACGGAGATTTGCCTGCTGAACTGATTTGAGTTTTTGAGGTAAGTGTATGTAAGGAAGTTTATAATTGTTTAAATATCTTCTAAACAGTGCGAGTTAGGTAGGTATGTGTAATGAGGTAAGTTGCAGGATTTCCTATGTGTTGTCCAAATCTTTCATAATAATTATTTGTTAATATAATAATTTATTTATTTATAAATTTTATTAAACGAAATTTAAATCGTAGAATTTCTTTTCTGAGATAAAATATGTTTCTATCGGGATTGTTTATATAATTTCATAAAGAAAACTATCTTATAAGGAAATGTACGTATATATGTATGTGTGTGTGTGTGTGTGTGTGTGTGTGTGTGTGTGTGTGTGTGTGTGTGTGCGCGCTTTCATATACCCTTAATTTTGTTTATATCTTGAGAATTAAGAATCGTAGCCACAAACTATATTTATGTTTTCGAAAGGATTTTTGATGGAGAATGTATTTATACAAGGAAAATATATCCATATAAGGACATCAACAAAATTTATCCTTGAAATATGGATATATATATCAAGTGAACTGTTGAATAAATGTTTTGTCATGGATTTTGTTATATTGTTATTATGACTTTTATTCCTTATTCATATTCTTTTTATTGTTATCAATTTTGTTATTAACTTTTATATTTATTATTAAAATGGAACAAAAGTGAAAGTTTGATATACAAAGGTTTCTTAGTTTCTGAAGTTATATTTGACGATATAAAGAAATTGATTGGTATTTTGTTATTTATATAATTATATGATTTTGTTTATTAATTGTTAATAAAGATATTACAATGTACCGATAATTGTTTTGTTATAGTTTTCGTACATTACGTGGGCGAGGTTATATTTCCTACATTTGTTTTTTATTCATTATTTACTATTTGTTGAGATTTTGTTGTTAATGTTGAAATGCTTAGATAAGGATGCGATATTGAGCTCTTGTGACGTCAGGAGAGCCGTCGGGTGTATTTTCTTTTTTTCCTTTTCTTTTATTCCCTCTTCTCTCTTACTTATCTGCGCAGAAGCGCCACTGTATTAGACTATAGCGTCAATACCGGACGGTAATAGCCGGCTCTCCCGCCGTCCAACGTATGGTGTAGAAGCACCCTATCATTATACACTATATACTATAGCGCGTTATATACTATAGCGCATGCGTTAAATATAAGTCACCGGAATAATTATCAATTATAAATCAAAACTAATAACAATGTACAGCAATATCATCGCACAACATTTCATTTTTCTTACGTAACTGTATCTATATACATATATATTAACATAAAACACATTAACAATTATATCTTAAGCATCGGTATCTGTAATAATACTATTGATCAGATTAAATATGGAGCATCCGCATTCCCGTTGACTGCGCATAGTCCCCTGCCAGCCGGGCCCTGATTGGACGACCGACGCACGACATAGAAACGCCCGTCCAATGCAGCAACACCATCACCGCCACGTGCGATGGCGTACCCATGCCATCCGCCATCTTGCGCCGGAGTGCCGCCGCCGCTAAGCACAGCAGCGCTCGCCGAAGCGCAGTCACTCACTTAAGTCCGTGCCGTCAATCCGTGAACACGCAATTCTTGTGCGCTCCGCACGAGCGCTTTGCGACATACTCCGCGTTCAAACTCAACTCTCAAAATCGAATTCAAGCTCTAGTTAAGTTAATCGAGTTCTAGTTAAGTATTAATTTTAAACTAAGTAATAGTTAATAATCTTACTAGTCTAATGTTAAATCGCGAGTGTATTCTGTCTTATAAAATATATACAGTCTCGTACTACAACCACGTGCTCTCTTCTTTATTTCGCACCACCGTCTCGTTAGTAATTAAAAGTGTTCGCGAGGTTCGTGAGGCTTCACGCGAGATAAATAAATAAATTCTTAAACTACATAGCGTTGATTGAAACAAGAACGCCGAGCGTCTCCCGGAGCAGGTGTTGTGCGTCCATCCGCACTTACCACGACGGAGACTCAAAATTCTTGGTCGCGATAAATACCATCGTTTCTACGCGAAGTCAAAACGCGACGCGTATTGGCTCGCTGCCGAATGAGAACCATTGTTTTACTTCCGTCAATATTTGAATAATTCGAAGCCTCACACGAATGCCGAGAGGCAGGAAGAATCGTGGCGGTCGCAAGACCTTCATCCGGCATCTCGAGTACGACCTCCACGTGGCAACCATCTTCAATTACAACGAGATAATTGGCAGAGAAGCAGAATTCGACGGAGAATACGAACTCCTAGTGCATGATAAGCTCTGGAGTGGACGGCCAGCCCCGTTAGCGCCCGCCTCATCGACGTGCGATCTACAATTCCGATCTCGGATCTCACTCGAGGAATATTTACGTCGATCATCTTAAGTCACGGTAGGTGAATCAATTTGATAAGCTAAATCCCAGTTCCGCTGACCCACGTGTAAGAAGGCCCGCCGCGCATACTCGCAATAATTTCATTAAACGACATATTAAAATTGCATGCCACGTGCACATTCCACTGCAACGCTTCTCCTCAGCAAAGGAATTCGCTGCGTAAGCAAACGTGACCGTTATCGCACAAGGATAGGGAAGACGATCCGATCGGAAGGGTTTTACGACCGATTCCTTTTTTTTTAGTACTGTTTACCTAAGCGTAGCGATTTCATTCGAGGAATGCACGTTCATGTGCTCATTTTTAACCTCTTGAGAATACATTGAAATATCCGAAATTATTTAGCATCATGTGCGGACGCACTTCACATTTACCAGAATCTTTAATTAATGATCGTGATGTGCCTTCCTCGAACTGATTTGACACGCGGCTCACGCACCCACCCAGCCGCCGCTTTCCGTTATCGCGTCAACTCGGTGGGTTGCATCACCGCCTTCGGTTACCGTCGCGTAGATGACTCAGCCGCTAGATGTTTACCCAACAGCGCGGAAATTCTCTGCTATCGTTGCAAAGAATTAATACCGGAGGGCACGATTACGTACCGTCTCGCTTTGTCTCATTCTTTCAAATTCGGGTACACCGAACCCGTGGATTTCTGCGAATGTTGCTACGCCCCTCTCTCTCTTATCCGCGGGATAGAACATTGCGAAGAGTGTACTGAAATATATATAGCCGCCATACAAATCGTTGAAGAAGAGGGGAAAATAATCGAGAACGCTGAAGGACGATATTACGTTGATGAATCGAGTTCCGCACCCGACGTGATTATTTCGCGGCGACTATTGAACTTTTCTCTGTCATTATCCCAACGCGAAAAATAAAAACCAGTTGAGGATATCCGACTCTCTACCTCGATCCAATCGATTCGTTGCTGGCGATTTACCGCTCAATTGCTGGTAGCGTTGCCGACCGGCAGACGTGTCCCCCTTGTCCGGTGCTACGCGGCGTACCGCTTCCGCGGACCGTTGCCGCCCGTGACGTAACAATAAAACTGGTGACAGCGGTGGGATACGTTAATCGGAGGAATCGAAAAATTTCGACACAGCCTACCGACCCGCGTCATATTCGCGCAGTAACTATTTCATATGCTTCGTACACCGGTAAAAGGCGAGGAAGAAACAGACATGACCACGCGCGCCCAAAAAGGAAAGCTCGCGAACGACGACGCGGAGATGACATCCGTAGATAGGGCAGCCGCTCCCAAACCCAAGTACACCGATAGCGAGTTCGATATTATGCAAGCTAATATGGCCAAGCGCGCCGCACAATTACAGGCCGACGCCGACGCGTTGCAAGACGTTGAGAGAGAGAGAGGGCAGAGAGTGTCGCACTACGAAGAGATCGCGCAGACGCGGAACAAAGCCGAGCTGCCGTGCGTGAAATGAATAATATGCTCACCGCCATACGCGCCGAATTAAATAATATACGCCACGAGATTGAAACACGGCGCGATCCGCCACCACGAAGCCCTAGCCTCCCTGCCGGGCAGCGGTTTGCAAAGACACCGGCGCTTTTTGGTGAATTAAACGAGTCAAGAGCGGAATTACCCCCCGCACCAAAGATAACTTATCGCGAGGCTACCGAGTTCGTTCCGATTTTTGACGGGTATAACATCCCTTTGTCGAAGTTCCTCGGGGCCTGCAGACAAGCACGCGACATCTTGCCGCCCCATTTCGAGAGACCCCTCACACGCTTGCTGATAGCGAAATTGCGCGATCACGCCCACTCAGCTGTCACTGACGAGCCGTGCGACGCGGTAACGCAGCTATCCGACCTACTAAATAGCGCCTTCGGTTCAATAAAAAGCGTTGCGCAATACCGTGGAGAACTGACCGCCGTGTACCTCCGATCGGGAGATCACATATTAGACTACATTGACCGCGTTAAGGAACTCCGAGCCTCGATAAGAGATGGAGAGCGCCGGGCACACGGCACTATAGATCCTGCAACGTGCCGAGAAATTGACGAACTTACCGCTCCGTGTTTCTACGAGGGGCTACCTACCCCCCTTTGTCTACAACTCAAACCCGAACATTTCTACCAGCCGTTCGAGGCATTTGCCGCCGCAAAACTTATAGCTAAACGCGACGAGACAGAACGGCAGCGTTATGGAATGCCATCTCGCCTAGGGCCAAGCCTGAATAGACACACCCTTGGCGCCAACCGTCGTCCCCTCGAAACGGATGCAGGTCCTAGTCTGCGTTACAGGCAGTCCGCAGCACCGGAACGACTCTATACGTACCGAGATCGCGATCGCAATTATTCGCCGCGTTACCCTCCCGAATGGCCTGAGCGCCGCGACGAAGCTAGGCGAGCCGCTCCGCTCTACGAAAAAAACGAATCGTCAATGACGGTGGAAAGTGACCGAAGACCGCGTGATTTCTGTCGCGAGATAACAAATGGTGCAGGTACTGCAAAAATCGCGGCCACGAAATTGAGGAGTGTCGGAAACGGCAATATAACAATAACTGACTCCATGAGCAGGGAAACGGTCGGGATCCGCCCCACGGGACGGACGCAGCGCGCGCGGATCCTCTGAGAAATACGCGTAAACACATCCGGTAAACACGGTAGAAGCGGTTCGCGAAGAAGCGTCCGAATCGCAATCCTAAACTTACCCGAACATTCTCACGCCCCATCGGTAACTCTATCCGCTAGCGGCTTAGTAAAAACAACCGATTTCATGGTCGACACCGGAGCCGTGCCTAATCTAATAAAGAAATAATGCCTGCGCCTAGACACCCCTGTAACGGAAAATGATACGATTTATCTCACTGGTATCACGGACGGGAAGATAGAGACCTTAGGGTCAACGAAAATAGAATTCGGGGGTCACGAGATAACATTACACGTCGTTCCTGATAGCTTCCCTATCGCACAGGAAGGGATCTTAGGATCCGACTTTCTCCGCGATGACGCCACTATCGACTTTGGTCGCGGATTCGTCGAGTGGCGAGGGATCAAACTGCCTTTCACGCGCCAAAAGAGCCTTCTTGTCCCCGCGCACGGTCACGGGCAACCTTCTATATAAACGTTTCCAACCCCGAAATTAGCATCGGCTACCTGTCGCGACTTAGCGTCGCGGAGGGGGTCTATCTGGGGGAAGCGATCGTTACGAACAGGAAAGGAAAAGCCTACGCTCAAATCATTAACGCTACGGAAGCGGATCAAGAAATTACTATCCTCACAATTCGGTTGGGAGAAATAGAAGCCGTCGCATCAATTCCCCCCCGCGAAATCCGCGCTGTCAACTGCACCACCGTGTCTCGATCGGGAGAGGCACCGCGCGAACGCGATAGGATCACAGAGATCCGAGGTCTACTTAGGTTAGATCATCTAAATGAAACAGAGGCGAGCCATGTCGTACTCTTATAAAAAGAAATGCCGATCTCTTCCAACTCCCCACGGATCAGCTGGGATATACAAATGCAATTGCGCACACTATAACTACAACACGGACAACGCGCCCGTGAATGTGAAACAGTACAGATTTTCGCCAATGCACAGGAAGGAAATTACTAAACAAGTAGATAAATTATTAGAAAATAATGTGATAGAGCATTCCAATTCACCATACAATTCTCCCCTGTGGATTGTGCCCAAAAAACCTGACTCTCAGGGAAACTGACGCTGGCGCATGGTGATCGATTATCACGCGCTAAATGAAAAGACGATAGGTGACGCGTACCCCCTCCCCAATATTACTGAAATATTAGACCAACTAGGAAGCGCGAAATATTTCAGCGTCTTCGATTTAGCGTCGGGTTTCCACCAAATCCTTATGCACGAGTCAGACGCGCTGAAAACGGCCTTTTCCTCGCCTTTCGGGCACTACCATTTCAAACGAATGCCGTTCGGGTTAAAAAACGCCCCAGCGACGTTCCAACGACTCATGGATCAGGTACTGAGCGGATTACAAGGGATAGAAATGTTCGTGTACCTGGACGACATAGTGGTATACGCCAGCTCCTTGCGCGAGCATGAGATCAAGTTCAATAAATTAGCCGATAGATTAAGAAACGCGAAGCTCCGCCTCCAACCGGACAAATGCGAATTCCTGCGGAGGGAAATTACCTACTTAAGTCACATAATAGGCGAAGACGGAGTAAAACCAGACCCAAAAAAATACACGCGGTAAAAAATTTTCCATGCCCACGCTCCACAAAAAATATAAAGCAGTTCCTGGGGCTCGCTGGTTATTATCGCCGGTTCATATCAAATTTTTCAAAGACGGCAAAGCCCCTAACTGATTTACTAAAGAAGGAGGCGAAATTCAAGTGGGAAGATTCGCAGGAACTCGCGTTCGAAACGCTGAAAGCCGTCCTTTGCTCGGAACCGTTACTGCAATATCCCGATTTCTCCAAACCTTTTGTCGTGAAGATCGACGCGTCCAAATTTGCTATTGGCGGAATATTAAGCTAAGGATAGGCAAGGATCTTCCTTATTGCGTACGCCTCTCGACTGCTAAGCCCGCAATACACAGGGCCTTACACCATCGTAGAAATACTCGATAATAACAATGTAAAGCTAGAGATAGGGATAGGTAAGTTGCGTACCGTGCATACGGATAAGCTGAAGAAGGTGGGAGGTCGGAGCCCCGCCACGCGCCAATCCTCATCATCGCCGCATCGACCGGAGAAGGGAGAGGGTCAACGACGTACTAGTCAACCGCCGACATCTAAAGGATCATCATGGAGCTACACCGAATAGTCCACCTACTGCCAGCAACATGCCTCGGTCTGATGGGCTACGACTGCGGGGGCAGCGGGCTGAACATCACCACATTATCATTATTAGACATTGGCACATGCGATGTCGAGAATTTAGAGCCGGAAAGCACAGAGACATATGTCCAGCTAATGCAGACTTCCGAATATGAAAGTATCACAGCCGTGCAGTGCAGAGTGGAGATCGACCGCACAATTTATTATTGCGGGATGCACTCTCACGTATCAATAGTTTCCGACGGACGTAAATAATACGTAAAGGAAATCGGCAAGGAAAACTGCCAAAGAATTCATAACACTTAATGTCGGGACCGCTGTTATAGATCGCCTCAGAGTCAATGCCACTAATCACAGGAGTGCCATCATGGCGGGCGTCGCGCATACCGATGGCAGCTGCACCGGGACCCAGTACTCGGACGGCTTCGGGACTTGGGAAGGCGTGATAGTGCAGGCCGCCTTGAAGATCATCCTGCGATCTTTCGACATCACGTACAAACGATCAGCAGATATGATTAACCTGCCGACCGGAACGCGCTGCCAAACGCAATACGGCAACTGCATTGACTACGACGGAACAGAGAACAACCTTTTGAACAACACCGACCATAGATAGTTGCCACTTCGACCAGTACGAAATTTATTCGAAGGCATGGCAACCAAACTGTCACCCAAGGCGAACAACACGACTTCGATAGTATACACAGTGACAACGAAAGACACGACATTTGCACTGGCGAAATCTTCCGAATTCAATCTCTGTGGATACCAGTTATATCGCACGGAACATCCAAAACTTATTATCCTAGAAACACAGAGAGAAAAAACATTCCGGGCGAAATCACGAATCTCCGTGAATAATTTGGACATATTCGCCTACGTAAATTCAAAATTTGTATACGTGGAAAAACACGTGAAGCACCAACTTATCCGACTTTACCATGATATCATGGAACAGAAGTGCGCACTGGAGCGGCAAATACTGCAGAACGCTCTGTCATTGTCAGCGATAGCGCCGGATGAGATGGCCTATCGAATTATGAAATCCCCAGGTTATACCGCTGTGACCGCTGGAGAAGTCATCCATATTATCCAGTGTGTCCCAGTGAACTGCAAATTAAGGCATACGTAAAGTTGTTATAACGAATTCCCAGTGACAAAAATATAAGAATACAACATACTTTCTGTTACCACGCATAAGGATACTCACCAAGACAGACACCCACAAGGATTGCAACGAGCTGCTACCGAACATGTACATGCACGGCGCCTGGTATAGACTAACTACCAAACCGCTGGAATCACTTCCGCCCCCTATCATACAACCGCTCTCAAAACCAAGTTGGAATACGTGAGCCCGGACGCACTCGCCACGAGAGGGATCTATTCTGCTGACGACTTGGATCGTCTGAGAGATCACATCATGTTCCCGGTCGAGAAACTCTCAATGCTAAATACCATAGCACGAGGAACACTGGGGCAAGGTATCCCAGGGAGAAGCATCTCGATAGCGAATCTGCTCGACGAGGAAGGAGGACAAAATTGTCGAGAGCGCAGGGAAGCGTCTCTGGAACGGCTTCATAACCTTTGGGTCCGCCAGCGCGGGAGTCCTGGCGATATTCGTGATAGCCAGAATAATAAAACTGGTTATCGACACGATTATTCATGGATATGCATTGCATAGAATTTATGGCTGGAGCATCCATTTGCTGGGAGCCGTTTGGTCATCGATCACTAATCTGTTACTGCATATGGGGAAGCCGATGAGTCAGCCCGACTCGCCCAGCGCCGAACGCCTCATGCCATCACAATGAGAAACCATGGACGAGCCATTGGCAGCCACTGCACCAAAGGGAGACGAAACGAACGACCACGCGCGCTCGTACAGTGAGTTGCGAAAATATCTACGCGAGGACGTTGTTTAAAGATTATTAGTACGAAAAGTATAGTGATTAAATATATATAAGTCGAAGTAATTCTTCCTTTACCCTAATAGCGCTAAGTAGAAAAATGTCGTGCAATACGCCCGACATTTTCTTTCCGAGGGGGGAGGTGTGACGTCAGGAGAGCCGTCAGGTATATTTTCTTTTTTTTCCTTTTCTTTCATCCTTTTTCTCTCTTACTTATCTGCGCAGAAGCGCCACTGTATTAGACTATAGCGTCAATACCGGACGGTAATAGCCGGCTCTCCCGCCGTCCAACGTATGGTGTAGAAGCACCCTATCGTTATACACTATATACTATAACGCGTTATATACTATAGCGCATGCGTTAAATATATATAAGTCACGGTAGGTGAACCAATTTGATAAGCTAAATCCCAGTTCCGCTGACCCACGTGTAAGAAAGCCCGCCGCGCATACTCGCGATAATTTCATTAAACGACATATTAAAATTGCATGCCATGTACATATTCCACTGCTTCTCCTCAACAAAGGAATTCGCTGCGTAAGCAAACGTGACCGTTACCGCACAAGGATAGGGAAGACCTGATCGGAAGGGTTTTACGACCGACCCTTTTTTTTGAGTATTGTTTACCTAAGCGTAGCGATTTCACTCGAGGAATGCACGTTCAAGTGCTCATTTTCAACCTCTTGAGAATACATTGAAATATCTGAAATTATTTAGCATCATGTGCGGACGCACTTCACATTTACCAGAATCTTTAATTAATGATCATCGTGATGTGCCTTCCTCGAACTGATTTGACACGCGGCTCATGCACCCGACGTGATTATTTCGCGGCGACTATCGAACTTTTCTCTGTCATTATCCCAACGCGAAGAATAAAAACCAATTGAGGATATCCGACTCTCTACCTCGATCCAATTGATTCGTTGCTGGCGATTTACCGCTCGATCGCTGGTAGCGTTGCCAACCGGCAGACGTGTCCCCCTTGTCCGGTGCTACGCGGCGTACCGCTCCCGCGGACCGTCGCCGCCCGTGACGTAACAGCGTTTATTCGGCATCGAGAGTGAAGGGAAATGTTGCTTCCCTTACAAATTACGAATAAAAGATTAAGCTTTCTATCGCGATGAGAACCTGTAGCCCTCTGTGAGGAGTAGTGCGGGTGGACGCACAACTTGCTAGCCAAGAGGCGGGACAGGTTGTCAGATATCTTATAATTTGGCGAATTGCGTGAGAAGCGATACCTCTCTTGGGGAGTAGTGCGGGTGGACGCACAACTTGCTAGCCAAGAGAGCAACCACGGCTTCCCGGGTCGCTTATTATTTGATTAAATTACGCGCGGTCACTTTACCTCGCGAATTCTGTCGATTGTACGTTTCGCTAGGATGGGTGGAAAGATTTGGATTTATTAATTGTTTGACACACACCAATCACTTTTCACTTATATATTGTAAAGTATTCAAGTACAAAATTAATTGATACAAAGATTGATTAAATTGTAAAACACGTTTAAAATTAGATTTATAAGAGCTCGAAATTAAACTGGATGACGTTAGATTCACTAGCACTACGATAGAATTGGAATTGATTTGAGATTGGATTCGAGTTACTTCTTAACACTAGAATTGGAATCGAACTTTCTTAATACTAGAATTGGAATCGAATTAGAAGAGGGAGTTCACGGACTGGAGGTCCTCTCCAGTCGGATTCGCGAGATAAACTGCCTACAGTCAGCCGTGCACTGAAGTGCTTCGATTTGGCGGCTCGAAACTGCAGCGATGGTGGGGTGCGCGCTAGATGTGGGAAGCACTGATGGTGGGGGTGTGGCGCTCGCACGGGAGGCTAGAGGATCGCTATGGTGGGGGTTCGCGGTAGCCCAGGGACGTACCACATTGGTTCTTTGCTTCATGTTACAAAGATTTATCATTGTAAAATTGAAAAGGGTAATACCTTTACAATAGAAAGCAAGATTGTTAATTAATTCATTTATTCTGACGCGACAGACGTGACACGTTACTACGCCCCGCGCGATTTTTCCGTGCCTTAGGCATTCGACAGAGGTTTTAGATGTATATTATACTTAATTAAAAGTTAGGGTTAGGATATCGCATTCGGCTGCGAGCCAATTACGCATTGGTTCGGCGTCGCGTCGGAATGCAGGAGCTACCACGTGCTCGAAGTCCGATGTTTTCTTCGTGGTAAGTGCGGATGACGCACAACACCTTGCCCCCAGAAACGATCGGAATTCTTGCTTTAATTATAATTTAATCGATTAACCAATATTGGACTTGCTATTGACACCTAGTTGCCTCATGCTCTCGCGAACACTTCCGTTAGTAGACGCGGTGATGAACCGTATGAAAAGCAAACACGTGGTGGTTCGAATTTTATATTATTATATTCAGGAGATTAATTAAAAGTTGCACGCACGAAGCTTTATTCTAATGCGGATAAAAGCGGTGATGAGGATTCCGAAATTAACTGACCACGTGGTTACACAAAAATCTAGATTTATTTAAGGAAAGAAAATACACTTGCGCTCTGACACACAAACTAGTAAATAATCTTAATACTAACGGATTACTAATTTGAGACTTAATTAGGAACTTAACTAGAAGTTGAAAGTAAATTAGAAATTGAGTTAGGATATCGACTTAGGAGTATGTCGCGAGACGCTCACGCGGAGCGATGTGTTACTTGGTTGACGGCGCACACAAGAGTGAACGAGTATGGCCGCGCATTGTAACGCGTGCCTACGGCGACGCTGTTGCGCAACATGGCGGTAGCGTGGGTACGCCAACGCACGTGGCGCAAGATGGCGGATGGCGTGGGTACGTCAACGCACGTGGCGTTCGCAGCCGCATAGACTATAGAGCTAGGCTAGATGTGCATATCTATGGCGGTCGTTGGTCGGCCAATCAGCGCGTGGCTGACTGGAGATGATGCGCGTAACAGTAATGCGAGCTTTATGGTAGTAATAATCTTACAATTAATTAAATTAATATCGTTGTTATTAACATGATCTTATTATTAATGCAGGTATTATATTTAGATATGTTTAAGGAACATTATATTTATTATTATACTTTAAATATTTTTAAAGTATAATTTATGAAATATTTCGTGTATTATATCAAATAAAAATTGTTGTTTATAGTTAGTAAGGAAAGTGGTTAGGATAATCGAATACATGTGTTATTAAATGTTAATATTTATAATTATAGAAGAAGATGGTTAAAATAATATTACATCTATGTAACATAATAATGGTGGGGCGCGCCATGTTAGGCGGAACGGCAGGAGAGCCAATGGCCGTTCTCGCTGATGAATGATATTAAGGTGATATTACATGCGTGGAAGGGGAAAAAAAATATAAATGGCGGCTCTCCGGACGTTACATATGCCGCCTTTTGCATCTATATTCTTCTACGCTGCATTCATTTTTCCTTGTTTTTCTGAGTGTTTTGTTTAAATCTCTTTTTATCTTCAAGCATTCTTTATTCCACCATTTTCCTTTCTCCTGTTGTACTCTGGATGGGCTACAACGTTAATATTCGGGAGAATCGGGTTCGTCAAGCCTAAGAAGTTGGAACTCCGAACAGGATCAAAGGAATGTAGGGGTTCTTTTGAAATCATTAACACACACTTTCTTTACTTTAATTGATTTATTTTAATAAGTGCACAATATTTGATATTATTAGTACAAAAAAGTTCTGAGCTTTTTTTGTAAAATTCAATTTCTTTATTCAAAAACAAACAAAAAAAATATTAATCAGCGAAATATTCTCCGTTTGCATCAACGACCTTTTGCCATCTTTCGGGTAGCTTGCGAATTTCTTGACGATAGAAACTCACCGGCTTCGAAGCGATAAAGTCATCAATACATTTTCGTATCTCTTCAAATCTCACGAAATGTGTATCAGCCAAATGATGCTGCAGCGACCGGAATAGGTAGTAATCGGGAAGCGCCATGTCTGGGCTATACGCCGCATGCGGGAGAAGTTCTCAGCCTAACACAAAGATATGGTCCTGAGTCGCTTTCGCAACATGTGGTCGAGCATTGTCATGAAGCAAGATCACTTTACGACGTCCTTGGCCAGTAAATGGTCTCTTTTCTTCTAATGCATCACTCAAATTGGTCAATTGTTATTGGTAGCGGTCTGCCGTAATTGTTTCACCCGGTTGTAACAACTCGTAATACAACACACCTTTCCAATCCCACCAGATACAGAGCAAAACCTTCTTGACGTGGATATTGGGCTTTGGCGTCGATGTTGAAGGATGACCAGGGTCAATCCATGATTTTATACGTTTAGGGTTATCATAAAGAATTCATTTTTCATTGCCTGTAATGATTTTGTGCAGAAAATATTTCTTCCGGAACTTTGAAAGCAAAGTGAGTGCAGTGTCACGCCGACGATTTTTGTTGTCTTCGGACAATTCATGCGTTACCCATCTGCCTTCCTTCTGAACCTTTCCCATCGTATGTAAACGTACGTAAATGATTTGCTGCGTAACGCCAAGCTGTTCTGCAAGCTCCTTTTCAGTTTGCGCAGAGTTTATATCCAGCAGTGCTTGCAATTCGTCCGTTTCAATCTTTTGAGGGCATCCAGCGGTTCATCTTCAAGACTGAAATCTCCTTGCCGAAATTTTTGATACCATCTTTTACATGTAGTATGACTTACAGCGTTCTCTCCATATGCAGCACAAATCATTGCAGTGGCTTCAGCAGCATTTTTCTTAGATGAAACGCGAAGTGGATGGAAAATCGAATATGTCTTTTATTATTGCTATCGTGAACACTACTGATTTTTGAGGTTATGTGCATGAAACGCCAAACCATATGACATTTTAGAAGGCCAAATGTCAACGCTTTAAAACGGCAAAAGGGTGGGAAGATATATAAAATTTAAATTGTTATTTCGGTTGTATGAAATCTAAAGCTCAGAACTTTTTTGTACACCTAATGTAATGATTATATACACACGATTACGGGTCGTCGGGCGGCTCGGCGCGTCTCGCGTTACTCTGGCGGTCGACAATCGAGTGTGACACCTGAGATGCTGATAATACGGCTCGCCTGAACTTCGCGACGAGATATCTTCCGTAATATCTTGCGCGATGTTTATAATATTGATTCCGCACGACTTATAATTTCGACTTCTCTTATTTCGCCTTGTGTAACCGACTATATCAATGCCCGATCAGCATTACGATCGCATTTGAGTCGATTGATTGTATGATATTGATTGATCAATATCACGCTCGGTTCGATCATTTTCAATTTAGGAATTTGCTGATAGGCTTTTCGCAATATTCTCGCGCAATGCGTTTTTGCGGTCTTTCGAAAGACTGATCGCAATTTCGGCGATCACACATTTGTGTCGTCTTTCGAAAGACTTTTTCCGAGATGCGGACTACTTTTGTTGCTATGCGGACTATTTTTATTATTAGTTATAAATCTGGCTACAATATTTCTATTTTACCTCTTTAATTATCTCTTTCTTTTTAGTCGCTTGCTTTACTGCTTCTTTTAGATCATTTCATGATTCTTCTAGTGTTGTTTTTTTAAATTTTATATCCTCCAAATTCTCTCTAAAGTTTTTTATTCCTTCTTCTGTCCAGTTTTGCTGTAAGTAAACTAAATTCCAAGAGTAATTTTCCGTCGACTTATCTTCATTTTCAAAATGTAGAAAGACATATACAGGTAGGTAATCTGATTCGGTTCTCATATTGACGATCATTCTATCGATTTTCTCTCTTGCTCGTATTTGCTAAGACGTAATCAATTATTGATGAACCTTTTGCACCTTAATACGTTATTTCCTCGTCTTCATCTCCTTCAATATTTCCATTCAATATATCCCAGCCTCTTTCTTCTATTTCTTCGAGAAATTTCTTACCCTTTACGTTTATTATTTTGTTCTTCGATTTTCTTCCTATTTCGTCTCTGTCGTCTCCCCATATGACTGTTCCTTCTTCTCCTATTCTTGCATTAAAATCTCCTCCTATCATAAGATTTCTTTTGTTTTTCTCCGATATTGATGTCTTAATATTTATCATAGTCTCCAATATACCTTTACCATTGCATGCTGTTACAATCTTCCAAGTTTCTTTACTTGATATTATTTTTCTTAACTGTATTTATCTTAACTCTGAATTTATCTTCTCTTTATTCTCTTCCTCCTCCTCAATCTCTTTCCTTACTCCGTATAATACTTTCCATGACTCTTTCTCTGTTATTTTTCCTCCTGACAAATTGACAGCGCCATCTGAATTCTCCTGACAGATAATCCTTCAAGCTTTTCCATCGTTTTTTCTATATCCAGATTTCCAGTATTATATTGAATTCTTTTATATATTCCCAGAATTGTGTATTTTTACTATCTAATCCATCAATGTTTTAAAAACCTATTTTAATCTTCCCATCTTTAGGGGTTTCTTTTCTTTTTCTTCTTTCTGTTTCTTTGTTGTTACTTAATAGAGTGTCCGGCTCTCCTTTTTTAACTTTTCTATCTTTTCTATGCAGTCCATTCTAGTTCTGCAACCATAAAACCAACAGGAGCGGGCACACTAATCCCTCTTCACTCCATCGGTTCATCTTTTATGGGTCCACGGAGCTCTGTCTGCTCCAAAAATTTGATCCTTTTAGCTCTCTTAAAGCTTCCTCTCCTTTCGACATAAAATTCTTGTCATTAACTTGTAACCTCCTGTACCCAATCTTCACTTTCCCACCATTCGCTCTTTTCACGTTCGCGATTAGATGAATTTGCCTTTGAATTTGTCTTTCTTTCCAACTTAGATCGTTGTCTATGATTATTCTTCCTTTTTAGATTACTCTTCTTTATCATTACTAATCTTTTCTGTTCTCTATTTTTAAGCTTTGCCGTGACCATGTTTATTCCTCTTCTTGTTCAGAATGCCTCTTCTATTACAGCGTCTATATAGAATTCTAACTTTATCATTTCTTCTACTGCAATTTCCAAAGAATCTCTTTTTGGGACTTCCCAGCCTTTTATTATAATATTATGTCTCTTTTCTCTTCTTTCTCGCCTCCTCCTGTATTTCTAATACCTTGATCTTCTCGACGTAAAGCGTCGTCTTCGCCCCCTTTCTTCGCCAATTTTCTTAATTTTCTTTCTATTTCTGTAATTCTTCTCTCCCAACACTCTTCCTATCTACACCATTGTTCTTTGAGTTCTTTTATTTCTTTTATTAACTCTTCCTTTATATCTCTCATGAATTCAAAATCTTCAAACTTCCCACTTTCCTGCTTTACTCTGAATTGTCTATATCCATGATGACCCTATCACTTTCCTCGTTTTTTCAAATTTTTCTAATTGCTCTTCTTGTATTTGCAATTCTCTTCTTCTTCTCTTTTTCTTTTAGCTATTGAGTCCACTGATTCAACATTCCCTGCTCTCTGCTCTAAGGAATTTTAAAATTGTACCTCTCTCCTTCTTTCTCTTTTCTTTCCTCTTTTTTCTTCTCCCTTCTTTTTTCACTCTCCGTCTCTTCTGTCAGATCTATTTCCTGTATTCATTTATCGTTTTCTGAATAATCGACAAATTTTCAGTGTTCATTAACTATCTTGCTAAATAATGCAGTATAATGCCCCTCCTTCCGATTTTCTTGTAATTTTGTAAATTTATATATTTTTATGCGTAATACATTCTGAGAAGAAAAATCATCGCTCAAGTTCCGTTTTTTTAAATTTAATTTTAAAGTTTTTTAATATCGGTAAAACAGAAAATGATAATTTAATAATATAATGTGACTGCGCATTCATTAAATAGTCTATTTTTCTACGCATGCTTATTAAAAATTAAACAAATATTCTCTGCTTTAAGTGAAAATGCATTTATGAGTTTAATGATAAATTAATTATAAAATGGGATATACAATTGAACAAATTAATCCTTGGCTTGCTGTTCAAGACGTACATTTCGTTGGTGGTGCTAATATACGGCCAAATTTTATTCGTAAAATGTTTTGGGATCGCAATTTGACGGGTCATAATCGTATGATATTAGTTAATTTTTCATATTTAAATGCAATTTCTGAAGAATTTTTATGCGATATTTTATCTTTTACTTTGAAACGCATATACAAAAATTCAAAAAGATAGATTTTTTTATCTAAATCTGGGGTAATTTAAGGTAATTTTATTAATCTTTATTGACATTTATTAATTCAATTATAAAATATTTTTTAAAATTTATAGGAATTTGGATGACAATGACGTAACTGTGTTTATAGTGTTATAGTGTATATTTTAAAGAAATGTTAGATTTGAACTTTAATGCATATAAAAAATAATAAAAAGATATAAATTCATTACTATAAGTGTTTTTTTAATTAATTAAAGCAGAAAATATTTGTTTAATTTTTATGAATAATATTTATTGGTGGAGGATATAATTTACCAACTATTTTAAAAAACTGTATAGAAAATAACAAAAAGATATAAATTCATGACTATAACTATGTTTTTAATGAATTAAAGCAGAGAATATTTGTTTAATTTTTAGGAATAATATTTATTAATGGAGAATATAATTTACCAATTATTTAAAAAAACTGTTCAATTAAAATTAAATTTTCATTAAAATTAAATTTTCTTTTAAAAATAAATTCTGCTAAATAACCAATTAAATGTGTTTTTCTTGTACCACATCTTGGGAATTACATCGAACTACACGCCAAAGACGCTCGATATTTTGAGTATGTGCACCTAAGATTAAAATATTTATTTATTGACATTACTATTATTTTGTATTTTATATTATAAAATATATTTTATAATATAAATATAAATATATATATATAAAAATAAAAATAAATAAATATAATAAATATAAATATATATTGGATCTATGCATAATTTCGTAGCGAAAATCGAGTAAATTTCAAACGCAAAATATTTAGCAAAAGAAGCGATTTTAATCAATTAAATATGTTCCATTCTGTTCAATGATTTTTTGCCATCTCTCCACGAGCTTCATTATTCTTCTTTCATAGAAGTCCTGAGATTTTTGGGCAAAGAAGTCATTCAAATGGTTTTTAAGAATATCCAGAGAACTAAAGGTTTTGTTATTCAAATTGTTCTGTAACGCCCAGAACAAGTAATAGTCTGAAGGTGCAAGGACTACGGTGGGTGCACCAAAACATCCCATCCAAGCCGCAATAATTTTTACCGGGTCATTAAAAAACGTGTGGTCTAGCGTTATCAGGATAACACAACGCCTTTTCTGTTCGCCAATTCGGACCGGTTCTGATCGATTACTCGCTTTAATTTGGCTAGTTGTGAGCAGTACTTGGTCGAATCAATCGTTTTGTTGAGTAGCAGCAGTTCATAATAGACGATTCCTTTCCAATCCCACCAGATACTGAGCATGATCTTTTTCAGATGTAAGCCTTTGCGATCGTCTGAGCAGCCTCTGAGTGCTTCGACCATGATCTTTTTTGATTGATATTGTTGTAGACAATCCACTTTTCATTGCCAGTGATCATCCGCTTTAAAAATGATTCGTTTTGATGGTGTTTAAACAGCGAATCGCAAACTGAAATTCATTAAATTCTTTTCGCTCAATTCGTGCAGCACCCAAATATCAAGCTTATTTATCATCCCAAAATGCTTGCGTAATGTCTCGAAACAGTTGATTGATCAATGTTGAAATTATGTCCAATCTCTGTAATCGTCAAATGCCGGTTGGAGTCGATTAAAGTTTTGATTTGATCGACATCAGTAGTGACTGGCCGACCAGAGCGAGGAACATCTTGGAGATCAAAATCTCGCAACGAAATTTCGTAAACCATTTCCGACACATACTTTCGCTTACGGCATTCTCTCCGTACACGACGCATATCTTTTTGTGAGTTTGCGACGCGTTTTTGTCTTTTCGGAAATAAAAAAGCGAAATACATCGAAAATTCCTTCACACGTTTTTTCCTTCTATGTTCAAAATATAATTAAACTTCATATACGGATCTCGATGAATACTTTCTTAAAATGTCGGTACAAATTTCAGCTTTCACTTAATGTACGACACTTCATATGTTTGACACATGTGCGAACGGAAAAACAACTGCGAACATTCTGTCGGAATTTCGCTACGGAATTATGCATAGACATTTATGCAATATATATAAATAAATATAATAATATATATAATAATAATATATATATTATTATTATATATATATATATATATATATATATATATACACATATATATATATATAAATAAACTTGTTATCAACGGTGGTCGCAGTTTTTGGCCATCCCGAACGCTCATCATTAGCCAAGCTGGTACGACCACGTTTAAATTCAGCTGCCCATCTTTTTACAGTGGCAAATGATGGGGCAGAGTCCTCGTAAACAGCGTCCAACTCGATTTTAATTTGCGCAGGCGTATTGCCTTTCAAATGTAAGAATTTAATCACGGCACGATATATTCAATTTTTTCCATTTTTACAAAAACATTGACATCGACTGACACAAACTGTCAAACAACAACTGAGCGTCCAAAATGGCTGAAATTTTCACAAAAGTCTTTCAAAGCATATACTATTGTGGCGGCTTGGTGTTGGAGGAGCGTTGTCCACGATATGTAGAATTTTGATGATGGAAAAAGATGTTGGCCGCGGTGGGATTCGAACCTAGGTCCACAGGTGTACTCAGGTGTATGAGTCTCGAGCGCTACCACTGCGCCATGCGGGCCACTGTACTTTTTCGTGTATGTTTCTGCTAGGTATTAGTTGTGTGAGCGGGGGACCGCCACAGGACTCCCCCCTTAGTGGACAAGCTCCGATTCTTCTCTGTGTGCCCACTGTCCGGTGTCTGCCCAGGGAGATATGTGATGATGCGCGATGTGAGGAGGGCATGTTGCCGCTGCGACTCTTGTGCGCTAGTTGCTTCTCCGTTGCGTGGGCGAGCCATGTGGACATCGACAGTGAGGTTGTGAGCGTAACTTCGAAAGTCGAGGGTGTCCAGTGGTTGGTTGGCTGTACCGGTTGTGAGTGGGCTGGCCGTATGGACGTCGACAGGGAGATGTGTGCGAGATCTCGGCAAGTCGAGCGCGTCCGATGATTGGCCAAGGAGAAGGCAGAAGGTTGCGGTGTGTGTGTTGCGTTGCATGTGTTGCGTTGCGTGTTCATATCACGTCGGTGGTTACCAATTTGTGGCGGCTTGGTGTTGGAGGAGCGTTGTCCACGATATGTAGAATTTTGATGATGGAAAAAAGATGTTGGCCGCGGTGGGATTCGAACCTAGGTCCACAGGTGTACTCAGGTGTATGAGTCTCGAGCGCTACCACTGCGCCATGCGGGCCACTGTACTTTTTCGTGTATGTTTCTGCTAGGTATTAGTTGTGTGAGCGGGGGACCGCCACACTATTGTAGAATGATTTTGACGAGTAATGTCATCTTCATGTTAAGGCTCAAAACTTTTCAGACTATCCTCGTATGTCCGCCCTAGCATCCTGCTAATAAAATGAAATTTGCCGTCGCGTAAGAAACGTGGAGGTCACTGAGATTGTTTGAGACCAACATCTCCGAAACCAGAGTATAACTAAGAAAACACCAATCAGAAATTTGGATTAGCAGCCACTGGCGAATACGCCAATGAGTAAAATCAGGGTGTGGAACGAGAGATGAAATTTTTAAAAACTTATTCCATCTATTAAGAAAAACAAAGGCTCTCTCGGGTTCTCCCTTACGACTTGTGTCGTATGCACATGTGCACGCTATTTCTATCCTTATATATAAAAAACAATAATGACAATGATGTACTGTGATATTATGCCTTTATTTCAAGGGATATGCAAAAACGAAACTAAAACTGGTGAACGCTACGAGTTTCTAAATTTAACTGAACTTTTCTTTCTCTGCTCACGCATATGCTGCACACACAAAATAAAAATAGTGCTCTTACAATAGATGGCGCTACAGAAATTAATCTAGTGAACGTAATTGAGCAACATAAAAGCGCGGATAATTTAAATTTATTATTTATAATTTAATGAATAACATATACCACCTCCCTTGAAAGCATCGGCTTTCAGTAATTACATCTTTTTTAATATATTGGATTGTCGGAAAAGTCATGATGAATTTTTCTATGTTTTTCAAAGGTCATTTATTTATATAAAGATCAATCAATGATATATTGCCCGTTTTGTTCAATAACTTTTGCTATTTTTCAATGAGTTTCATAATTCTTCGTTTCATAGAAGGTCCTATCTTTATCGGCAAAAAACTGAACAAGATGCTGATTTACAGCCTCATCTGAATTAAATGTTATACCATGCAAGGAGTTTTGAAGAAAGCGAAACAAGTAGAGTCTAACG
>NW_011929623.1:13140-34099 GCF_000187915.1 Pogonomyrmex barbatus | reverse complement strand
TCTCTATGATATCTTTATATCGTTGTAGCTTGACGGATGAATGGAAACGATGCCCCATGTGATAGATTTACACACACACACACACGCGCGCGCGCGCGCGCGCGCGTGCACACACACACACACACACACACACAGTAATAAGTTAGGAACTATTTTCTTTAATAAATTGTATCGCGTATCAATACTTTCACAGTCTTTCACTTGATCTCACTTGATACTCACGCACTTGATCGATAGAATGATTTATTTACGAACGAATTTATTAGTTTATTATCAATCGCTATCAATTAATTATTCGGTGATTAAAATGACTTGAAAGAAAGAAATACACATTACATGTAATCACAATAATCTATCAGAAGTTCTCTTTTATAAATTGTTAACATGTTCACTCGGATTTACTCACGCATTTGACCGATAAAATCATTTATGAACAAATCTATCGGGTCACTACTATTAATCACCACTGGTTAATTATCCCGCCAATTAAAAATTATTACAAAAAATACGTTACATACACAGCGTACGTAACCCGTCGCGGACTCTGCTCGATGACAACAATCAGACAGATTATGTTCTTAGTGCAGTAAAGTGCATTAATTCACCAAGTGATAATAACGATCTAACTTATTGACCTAATGTAATGTAAATCAGATCGATAAGTCAGCCTATTACCATGATGCAGCGCGTTAATGATTGATAGTGAAACGCTTCGAACGCTTCGTAATACCAAATAATAATAGAAGTTCGATAGATAATATCAGCAGGTAATGTCCACCTGTCGAACATAATTGATTTGATTTTTTTTTAATAATTTGTAAACTCGAAGAGAATGTCTCTCGAAATAAAATATTTCGTTGTCTTAAAAAGGACAGATAAATTATTATAGAAGACTTCTTTTCTTTTCATAATAAATGTTCGAAATATCCATTCTGATGCAAGCTCTCGTGCGTTTCAGTAAATTTTCTTGGGTTTTCTCCATAAATTCGTTGTCGATTGACTAAATGGCATGATGAAGTTTGTTATTTAGTTCTGTTATTTAGTTTTTTCGACATTCTCGGGAAGCTGTCTATAAATGATTTCCTTGCAGTATCCTCATAAGAAGAAATCTAATGGATTGAGATCTGGGGATCTTGCAGGCCAACGTGTCGGTCCATACCGGCCCATTCAATGACCAGGAAATTGCTGATTTAAAAAGTCTGTGACTATTCTGGCATTATGTGGACCAGCACCGTCCTGTTGAAATATAATTTTATTTCTGTTTAATAATAGTATCTCTTCCAAAAAGTCCGGCAGATTTTCTGATAAAAATTCCAAATACGATGCGCTATTTAATGTTTCTGGAAGAATAACTGGACCCAATATTTTTGTATCTATAATCTCAGCCCAGACATTTAGTTTCCAACGAACTTGATAATTTCTGAATCGTATCGCTCGAGGATTCTCGTCGTCCCACATATACATATTATGCGAATTTAAAATTTCTTCTCGTGTGAACAGCGATTCATTACTGAATATTACACGAGAAGGAAATTCTCGATCTTCGTCTACTTTTCTTAAGAAATTCTCGCAGAATCTCTTTCTCCGAGGATATAGTCTTCTTGTCGCAAATGTTGCACGCGAGTATAATGATAGGCATGTAATTTTTCTTCTTTGAGTATTCTTTGGACGGCGGAATAAGATAATTCGTGCTCTCGAGCAATCCCGAATACTAGTTTCAGGTTCTTGCTCAACAGCACGAAGGATTGTTTCCATGTTTCATAAATTTCTTGCAACACGATGTCTTCCAGTGTCCTCTCTTTTTGGTAACACGCTTCCGGTTTCATATAATCTTTGAGCCACTTCAAATATAACACTAGGTCTTGGATGTCTTGCTCGATTTAGATATAATTCGACGTATCTCCTCGCAGCAACGTGATATTGCCCTTGACACTCACCAAGTATCATCATCATGGCGTAATACTCTTCATTCGTGTAGACTGCCATATCGTTCATGTTGTCAATGATGTTTTAATAATCAAAAGAGTGAGGTATCGATATTCTGACAAGACCGTTCTAAAAATCGAAAGATTGTTGATATCGTCCTGACAAGGATGTTCTAATAGAATTATTGAGGAAGTATCAATGTCGCTCTGAGAATGTCCTACAGTCAATGGTTTATTGATTGAAGTATTGATCGGTTCATCTTATTTATACGGTGTTCGTGGGGGATCGATATCCCCTCTCCGCCCCCTCCGTCGAATGGACGTCGCGGTCTGTCGCCGATAGCGATGCGCGGATCCCAACGTTTTTGGAAGAGATACCATTATTAAACAGAAATAAAATTATATTTCAACAGGACGGTGCTGGTCCACATAACGCCAGAATAGTCACAGACTTTTTAAATCAGCAATTTACTGGTTGTTGGATGGGCCGGTATGGATCGATACGTTAGCCTGCAAGATCCCCAGACCTCAATCCATTAGATTTTTTCTTGTGGGGATACTGCAAGGAAATCATTTACAGACAGCTTCCCGAGAATGTCGAAGAACTAAATAACAAACTTCACCATGCCATTTAGTCAATCGACAACGAAGTTATGGAGAAAACCCAAGAAAATTTACTGAAACGCATGAGAGCTTGCATCAGAATGGACGGCGGACATTTCGAACATTTACTATGAAAAGAAAAGAAGTCTTCTATAATAATTTATCTGTCCTTTTCAGGGCAACTGTGACGTCCTGGGAGGTCCTGGTAGATCGGACGGAGCCGAAATCAACAGATCCTCGACAGCTACACTCACACGTTATTTGTGAGATTCTTTTCTATGCGGTTAAGAGGATAAAACCTCAGGATTAGATACTGCGAAGGAAGTAGGTAATAGGAATGTCGAAATGACTTTTATTTTCAGGAAAGAGTTTTGGGAATAAGAAATAATATAATATCACACTTGTGGTATTTGAATTGGAATTTATTTACTGTTATAAATGATATATATATATATTTAGCGAATGCGAGTGGAAGTACAAGTGCAAAAATGTAAGTGCGCGTACAAGTGCGAATGCGAATACGAGTGTGAATGCAAAATGTAAGTGTTCGTAAGTGTGAATCGTAAGTGCGAAATGGCAAATGCGCAAAAGGTATCGTCGCTTGAGATTTTTATATGTTGTCAAAACATGGAAGTACGGGGTGACCTAAATTCCAATATTATGATTCTACAAGTCTGAATAAAGCCTATTGTTAGTCTACTTTCATTATGAGTCAGCTATGATTCACGCATTTAGGACCTTCTAGTTGTTCTTGACATAGTTTTCTATTGGTCGACTTAGCCTACATTTGCTATGAGTCAGCGATGACTCGTGGTACTAAAATATTATGGCGCTCTTGACATTTAACGTTGGCCTACTTTCGCTTATAAACTGACCATGAGTCAGCGATGACTCGTGATACTAAAATATTATTTAACGGCCTTGACATTTAACGTTGGCTTATTTTTGCTTACAACCTGACCATGAGTCATACTTATGACTATTCGGTCGACCTATTTTTGTTTTCAAAGAGTTATACTTCGTTATAATAATTCCTTTCTTATAATTAACAAACATATAGTTTGCTTGAATTTAAGCTTTTATAATAAATATTAATCATCGCAATATCGTTTTAGAAATACTTTACAATTTTTATAATAATAATGATTACATCGTATAATTATATCTAAAATATATCAGTATAACTCTTTTTACATTTGTAATACATTATTTATTAAATGTTTTCAGGTACAAAATGGCTCTGATTGTGATTGGTTGAATCGTTAGGGTAGTTTTCCATACATATTAATATTCAAGATTTTTGTCATAGCCATAGGATTAGTGTTAATGAAAAAAGGGAAGTAACAGTTATAAATATAAGTCTAGGATGAAGGTTTCTAGAAGTTGAACTGGTTTATATACGGAGATTTGCCTGCTGAACTGATTTGAGTTTTTGAGGTAAGTGTATGTAAGGAAGTTTATAATTGTTTAAATATCTTCTAAACAGTTCGAGTTAGGTAGATATGTGTAATGAGGTAAGTTGCAGGATTTCCTGTGTGTTGTCCAAATCTTTCATAATAATTATTTGTTAATATAATAATTTATTATTTATAAATTTTATTAAACGAAATTTTAAAATACGTTAGAAATTTCTTTTTCTTGTAGATAAAATAATGTTTCTATCCGGGTTGTTTATATAATTTCATAAAGAAAACTGTATCTTATAAGGAAAATGTACGTGTAATGTACATATATATGTATATATGTGTGTGTGCTTTCATATACCCTTAATTTTGTTTATATCTTGAGAATTAAGAATCGTAGCCACAAACTGTATTTATGTTTTCGAAAAGATTTTCGATGGAGAATGTATTTATACAGGGAAAATATATCCATATAAGGACATCAACAAAATTTATCATTGAAATAAGGATATGTATCAGATGAACCATTGAATAAATATTTTGTCGTGGATTTTGTTATATTGTCATTATGACTTTTATTCCTTATTCATATCCTTTCTATTGTTATTAATTTTGTTATTAACTTTTATATTAATTAAAATGGAACAAAAGTGAAAGGTTTGATATACAAGGGTTTCTTAGTTTCTGAAGTTATATTTGACGATATAAAGAAATTGGTTGGTATTTTGTTATTTATATAATTATATGATTTTGTTTATTAATTGTTAATAAAGATATTATAATGTACGATAATTGTTTTGTTATAGTTTTCGTGCATTACGTGGGCGAGGTTATATTTCCTACATTTGTTTTTTATTCATTATTTACTATTTGTTGAGATTTTGTTGTTAATGTTGAAATGCTTAGATAAGGATGCGATATTAAGCTCTATTTTCTTTGTTACTTTACTGAACAGTATGGAGAAGTGATTTCGGTATGTTCTGTTTTTTGTTAGTGAGGTTTTAGGGAAAATTTACTATGAACATTAAGGCTGTAGTAGCGCCATAAGGTTATAGTAAGGAGCGGCCATTTTGTATAAATCTTTACATAATTTTAAGCGGTATATTCTTTTTATTATATGTATAGGAAAGTTTTACGGTGCTATCTCCTGATACAGTCAGTCATAAATAATTTTAAATTTTTGAAAAATTTACACTGAACATGATTAGAGGTACTCTCGGCGCTGGGACATGACAATAGCGCGTTTCGAAACGCGGAAACAAGAATTTCCGAGACGAGCGAACTCTCGGTGAGCACTCGTTGCTGTCGGAGATGAACGAGAGCACGGTCAGATCGATCGGCGAATTGGAGGAATCTATGGCACGCGTAGTCAGATTGTTTCTCAAATACGATACGCACATCGTCGAGATTACGAGTAGATTCGTCACCTGCGAGGGCATGATGTCCGTGAACAAATTCGGGAAGTCTCTGGAGAGACAGCGCGGCGTTAACGATCGTTCGATGATCGCATCCTTTCGGGCGTACGTGCGTCGCAGCGCGCTTTGCTTGAATCCGGACGACTACGACATCAACAGACGCAAGATACGCTATTTGGATATGCCGATCGACGATGCCGACGCGACGACCAAGGGTTACGTCGACGACGCGCTTTGTGTAAGGAGCGAGGAGTCAAAAATTCTAATGAACGAGTTACGAAAACAGTTGGAAGATATGAACAATCAAATTCGGAATATTCTCCTACAGTATTATGATGTAAAAACCAAAGTGGACGTTCTGTGACACTTCGAGAAGAAGAGAGAGGCCTCGCTCGTCGATCACGACAAACGAATAGAGGAAACGAGAGACTGGATGGAACGAGAGAAACAGGACGAATTGCGAGAGAAAGATCTGAGCGAGATCCGAAGGATCATCGAGACACTCGGTGACGCTCAGGAGAAACGAACGCGAAATTTAGAGAAATCATTGCGACCGAGGAGAGAAGAGAGGCCTCGTTCGTCGCTCTCGATAAACGAATAAGGGAAACGGAACAAGCGCTCAGAACGGAAGCGAATAAACGGAACAATCAACGAAAACCTGTCCATGTTTCAACGTGCACTAGGACGAACGGGGGAAAAACAGGACAAACTGCGAGCTAGAGACTTGAGCGAGATCCGAAAGATCGTTGAGATGCTCGGCGACGCTCAGGAGAAACGAACGCAGATCCTAGAGGAATCACTACGAATCTAGAGAAATCCCTGCGAAAAGAGCTCGACGCGTCGTCGACGAGCCGCGAAAGAATATCGACGAACGTGGAGAATCTCGCGCCTAGAGTGATAGATCTGACGAGGATCGCGAGAGAACTAACGGACAAAGCGGTAATGAGAGAGATGCTGGACAAGACGCTGGCCTTGTTGAACGTGGATAAAATAGTGACTAAAGAAACGATAAACGAATTACTAGTCGCACTAAAAATGGATATTCCAAATACCATGAAATACGCGATTAATGTTTGGAACAGGAGCGAATGCGCGAAGTGACGAGCACGAATAAAACCAACGCGAATCGCGCCTCCTCGTAAATCAGCGATGAGCATCGCGAAGAGGAGACTCATCGAGAAGCTTCACGCGCCCACGCGAAGAAATTTTCCGCGTCGTCGAGTCATGGTGCGCGGTTACGACGACCTGTGGCAGGCCGATGTCGTTGAGATGCGTCCGTACGCGCGACAAAATAAAGGCTATAATTACGTGATGACGGTCATCGACGTGTTGAGCAAGTACGCGTGGGCTGTGCTACTGAAAAGCAAGAGCGGAAGCGAGATAGATGCGGCGTTGTCCAAGATATTTCGTGACGACGCTCGACATCCGCGAAATCTACAAACGGACAAGGGCAAGGAGTTCTACAACGCCTCCGTAAAAGCGATTATTAATAGGTACGATATACGTCACTACTCGACGTACTCGGTGATGAAAGCGGCGGTTGTGGAGCGATTTAATTGCACACTCAAGAACAACATGTGGAAGCTCTTCACGCTCAACGGATTCGACACTCTACCGCGTTTAATCTCGGAATATAACAACCGCGCGCATCGAACAATCGGAATGCGACCTGCGGACGTAACTCCCGCCATTGCCAAGAGACTCCTCTCCACGGTATACAGTCACTTGAAGAACCCCCAAGAGCAGCCCCCGCAAGATTCAAAATGAACGATCTGGTACGCGTCAGCAAGTTCAAAACGATTTTCGAGAAGGGATATACGCCTAACTGGACAAGCGAGATTTTTCGAATCGCTAAGGTGCAACGCACGAATCATATGACGTATCTGCTGAAAGACTATCGTAAAGAGTCAATAGCCGGAGGATTTTACGAACATGAGTTACTGCGAGTTTCCAATCCCGATATCTATCTCGTAGAGAAAGTGCTACGTAGAAAGAACGATAGAGTGTTCGTCGGTTGGTTAGGAATGGACAAAACACACAATTCTTGAATTTATAAAACGGCTGTATTGTAATGAATAAAGAGTGTACAGTATTATTTATTCTACATTGGTAAAAGTTTTATATTACATTAGTATCTAATAACAGTATCTTATAATGACCCCACGGTAATATATCGGTGGAATCGGGTATTAAGTACCGCTTGTCGTCGTGAGGACTCAAAGCTAGCTTTAATTCGGACACGGTGTAAACCTCGTGCAGCATCGAGCGTTCGCACGCCTGACGTTTCGATTGCTGCGACAATTCGTTCAAGCAACGCGCGAACTCCTCGAAAGTTATCGTTTTTGCGACAGTATTCCTCTTGATTCCCCTTTATTCTCTTCGTATCGCTCTTTCCCAGAACTCTCAGAGCGTACATCTTCGCCCTGAGTCCTATAAACTCCGTCATGACCGCTCCGTTGTTCTCGTCTTTCATCAAACCAAGAACCTTCTTGTTCGCGCGCGGTATATCATACGCGTTGTCGTCGGGATAATCGCTGGTGTCAAATCTCGCGATATCTCGCTTCATATTCTCGTAAACGTTCCGGCATTCCAGAAAATATATCAAGCTATCGGTGTCCGTGTACATGATTTTGCATTTAGAGCGATAAAACGGCATCATATAATCGTAATGAAAATCGTACAATCACATCTTGGATATCTCTAAAATGCACATACCAACGTAAATTGTTTGTTAAATTGAACCTCGAGTTTGCGCAACTCGACAGCCATGAGATTTTTGTCGAAGACGCTCCTACTATGAAAATTCGGTTTTGCGATCAGCGCCTCCGCGTCATATCTTCCGTCCCAATACGTCACGAGCCTCACGTTTACGTAATCGCGCACGTCCTCCATTGTTTTGCCGAAAACCGCATTGTTCATCAGCTTATACAGATTCCTCTCGAACTCGTTGCTCGCGCGAGTTCTCCGTTCCGTATTGAGCTCGATGTACGCACGCAGCCAAGGAGATTGCGCGATAGACCTTCGTCACGCGTAAACCGTGTCGCACACACTGCTGAAGATTGCAATAGTGCGTCACGTAACGCGATTTGTCGTAGAGCGTGGCGAGTAGCTTTTCGTTTCGATTTCCCGGCGGTCTCTCGCGCGTCGGGCAGAACGGAAGATCCGCGTGATCGTCATGAAGATATCGCGGATACTCGAGATCAACTTCTAGAATATAACCGATATCGGAGTCAGGTGGCACGGACATATAACATCGAGACCCTCAACATCCTCGACCCACCGAAATTTCGCATACGGCAAGGGTTCGCACATGGCCCAGCCGTAGAGATTGTTCACATCGTAGTACATGAGATACGACGACGGTTGAGACGAGTCGTATGACAATTCATATTGGTTGTTAGCTCGCGCGTATTTTCGAGCATTGACTCCAACCGCCGCGTATACCGCGCTCTACGAACATCATCATATCGATATCGGTAAGCAGATCGAATCGAACATTCGTGTATTTCAACATAGCGTCCCACGTGTATCCCGGTAATGTGAAATAATGCGCTGGATCCAAATCTTTCCATACAGGTATCCCGAAAATTTTCGAAAACATCCGCCAAGAGAAGCACATCCGTTTTCAAATATAAATCGCTGTACTCGCCGAGAGTTCTCACGCGAAAACGCATACTCTTTGCGCGTGTTCATAATCGCTAACGCTTACAGTTTCGCCAGTTAAAGAACTGTGAAAAGCTTCGATCGGCGGTAACTCAGTCTCTAACAGTTTATCAACGCTATCGATTCGTACGGAAATACGCCCTTGCGCGTGAGCAACTCGAAATCCTCCGCGACGAGATCGAAAAATTCGAATCGCGCGATCCTTGAAATTTTTCTCGATCTAGATACGAAGCTACTTTTTCTAAACTGGTATTGAGAAACTTAAACGAATCCACGAAACGTAGCTTAACACAATTTTTCCATTTTCCATACGCCGAATCGTTGACGATTTTCGAAAACGCGATGTAATTCTCCTTAGTCAACGGTAACAGATCGACTCTACCCTCAAAAGCGTTCGCTACATCCTTGATAATGAAATGCGCGTCGTAACCGGATAGATTGTGAAAAAAAACGGGAATAATGAACGCGTTCTGATAGTTCAAATTGCAGCTCGCGTGCGCGGGTCCTCTGTACCGTCCGGTAAGATGACAGTGATCGCGCACGCGAATATCATACGACCCAAAGCTCCTTCCGCACATGTGACAATTTGTCACCTTTTGAAAAGCGCTCCGTTTGTCCGGCGTGAGCTCCGACATTGGTACGTTCGCGCACCGAACCTTTCTCACGCGACACGCGAGAGCGCGCAGCTCCTCGACGAACCTCGAGACGCAGTCATTGCCTCGGCGAGATCTATACGCGGATACGATTACGTTGTACGTGCTACGCAAATAATATCCCACGCCTTGTGGTGTTGATAGGCGAATCTATTATCGAGATTCCCAGTGAACCGTTGATCTCCCTTTTCTAAAACGCACTTCAGATCGGTATTCACGACGAATCGTAGTCTCTCCTTTTTGTCGTGATTATGAAAGGAGAGCAACTTGTCGTCCTCGCTCGGAAGAATAACGGCGCAGTCGTTCGCTCTTCCGCACTCGACACTATGCGCGACCAATTTCTTGTTCGAGTAAAAATAATGTAGACATCTGAAAAATATAATAATTTATACTTAATACAAAATTGATCTCGCGACGAGCATAGTCTCTCTCTTACGCTTACCGATCGCATATGTATTTTTTTCCTTATGCTTGTTTATTTGCGACGTTAATAGTCGAGACAAGTGCTTTATCCATACGAAGTGACCGACGTTATCGCCGCGACGTTAATAGTCGAGACAGGTGCTTTATCCATACGAAGTGACCGACGTTATCGCCGCGCGTCGTTCGACAGATAAAGCAAATTTACGTGCGTAGACTTCTTGTTCCCCGTGAGCGACAAAGGAACGATCATGATACCATTCCTCTCCCTTTTCTCTCGAATGGCAAATACATTGATAGACACATCGTTAAGACGTTCGAACCTCGCGATGTTTCGTAGCGTCATAGGAAAGTCGATACCATCGAAATTCAGCACCAACGAATAATGAGGATACGACGACGGTTTGTCTGAGTGTAGATCAACGGGATATAGAGTGGCTATTACCGCCCACGCGAAGCACGCGTTATCGTTTGAACATATATTAATCACGGCTCTCTTATATCTTATCTTCGGAGGAAGTGTCACCCATATCCAGCGTGCATAGGATTGCACTTGTTCACATTGATCATCAAATTTAATATCCGAGTAATGCCCAACCGCTATCGCGTTCCTGAAATTCCTCCAGCGATGTCAGAACAACATTTATAACGTCTCCGTCGTACCATTCTCGTAGATCGGACATACCGAATAGCTGACCTCGTGCGAATGCTCTTAACAGCGCTCTTATTATTCGCGACGAACTCCTCGTGAAACACAGTGTTGACCTTTAAACACGCGTGCATATCGAGATCGACTCGCACTCGCTCGAGCACCATGGCCCTCGCGTCCTCGAGAAACCGTCGGGGTTCGATGTTTATTACAGCACTCGTTCGTACGCGATTCGCGAAGGCCGTCTCGATATCCACCCATTCGAATTCCTTCGAATCGTCGTATCTTGCACCCAAGTAACCAAAACGTCGACTCAAAGCGAGTCTCGCACCCTCTAATTGCGCTATTCGAGAGACCAGAGCATTTATCGTTCCGGTAACCATAGGATCGACTCTATTCTCACATCTATCTCTCAAGACCTTGAGACACTCGATACACTCCCGTTTCCAAACGTGATAGGCGCACATCCTTTCAACATCCGCTGTGCGTTCGAGAAGATCGCGACTCTTCCCCATGTCGCAACCTCCCACACAGTGTTACCCTAATCGTCCGTAGGAACGACGAATTTAATGTCTCGAACTTTTTCCTCTCTCGCTGTTTTCTCGTAGATCACCGCTCTGTCGCTCAGAGCGAGCAACGTGTCGATCCACAGTTTCTCTCGCGAGCTCTCTATACCGATCTCCCGTCGCAAGTGACACGTGGTCACGTTCCAGCGAACGTCTTCTCTCACCACGATCCATTCCTCGTCGTTGCCAGGCGCGATAATCTCGTGACACTCTAAACTATCGTCACTCTCGATAATCAACTTGCAACGATTGTCGTCGAGATCGCGATGCGTCACGTTACGAACGCGCGTAAAAGCGGATCGTCGCTCTCGCTCGAAGACGAGCCGCTGTTAAGCGCGATTTCTTCCATATACCATGTTCTTAATAATGGAAAAAAACTCACGACTAAATATATGTTCCGAGGCAGCATCGTAAATGCGTCAAATCGCAACAACCGCGACATACTGAAATGACAAAAACGCGCGGCATTCTACATAATCAGAACGCGCGCCTTTCCGTCGCCGCGAAAACAGGACGCGCTAAATCTCGCGGAAAACGTCTAGACACAGAACGCGCTTAACCGCAGCATCCTACAAATATCTCTTTCTTCTTTTTACCTGATACAATAAATAAAATAATACAATACAATAATACAATAATACAATAAATAAAATAATACAATAATACAATAAATAAAATAATACAATAATACAATAAATAAAATAATACAATAATACAATAAATAAAATAATACAATAAATAAAATAATACAATAATAAAAATAATACAATAATCACCTCGACGACGCATCAAGTCGCAACGTTCTACAAAACAGGACGAGCGGCACGCGTTATATCCTCATAGACAACGCCTAGAACACGGAACACGCCTAAGGCGACGTAACAAACCACGGTATCCCGCGAAACAGGATGCGCTAGACCCTGCGGAAAACGCTAGGGCGGCGTCGAAAACGAACGCTAAGGCGGCATCGAAGATGCGCCCGGGGTTACGCGGGAGGCTAGACCCCGCGGAAAACGCGTCGAAGACGGGGAGGACGCACGCGTCGCATCCCCGTAGACAACGCCCAGGGGAAACCGACCCGGGGGAAACCCCGCGACCGTCTTATCGACCGAGGAGGATAAACTTACCCCGACGACCGCCAGAGGGATCCACCTTCTCTTCCCTGGTTACGAACCCCCTGGGGAAAGAAAACCATCCTTACCGACCCAGGAGGATAATCCTCCGGATACGAACCTCCTGAGGATTCTACGACTCCCCTCCCTCCTTCACTCCCCTCTCGCCCCGGGAGGCTTAGGACCCCCCTTGCTTATCTACTATCAATGATTTCAAAACCAGCCGATTAATCGGCATTAAATAATTAAATGTAATTTATTATTCGTGAATTTTTCGATTTATTGATCACATGCATAAAAATGTTGATATGTATTTATTAATAATTGATTATTGTGATTATGCATAATGTGTTTTTTTTCATCAAGTATTCTCATTCGCCGAATGATTAACTGCTAGTGATTATTACTGATGAACCGATTCATTCGTAAAGGCCTTATTTTATCGATAGATAGTGCATCATGTTGCGAGGTAACCTAAATAAAATAACTCGACCTCGCGACATCGCCGACTAGTCAGAATCTCAAGGACTCTGACTAATCCGAGAATTAAAATATGTAATTAAAATATGAATTAAAAATAACAAAGGATAATGCACGAACGTGCTGATTGCAACCGATGTGCAATTCAGTAAGGACGCTGACTCCGACAACACGTGTCAAAACGCTGACGCACTAAATAACGTTTTGACACGAGGACGTACCGAGGCCGCGGACTGATAAAAGAGCGATGAGAGTATCAGACGCGGACGCACGAGTATCGACGCGTAGGATCGTAAGGAAGTGTGATACGACAGTGGTGGGTGATTCGAAATTAGCGAACACCCAAGTCGATTAAATAAAATGTTTTATTTGATATCGAATGTGTGGTTGTGGCCTCCCTTTCCCCTTCCGACACACACTCCCGAGTTGCGCTCGGAGTGGCACAACAGATTGGTGGCAGCGGTGGGATCTTAAGTCGGAACACGAAGGAAACAGCCATCACCATCCTCTAGAGACGTCCTGGAATTTGAAAGGAAAAGAGGACACAAATTGAGAGCCAGTCGCGCCACCCAGCAGGGACACCCGATAAAGCAGCCAGCGAGCATATCAGCGACACCGGAGAAAGCGTCGACTTATCGCAATAGGCGAGCAAACGCTACAACATGCGACCGTAATGTAAGTAATAGAACATTAAAAGCGAGCGCAATAGATATTAAGCAAAGCAGTAAAATAGATGTCGAATGAAGACATCAATCGAACATCCGTCGAGAGAAACGCGTCGTAGTTACATAGCGATACAGGCCGCCGTGCGTTTATTATTATTATTATTATTCCGAGCCCTCCGAGCCCCGCGGAAAATACAAGAGATCCATGCGATAACATGGTGCATCGTAATTTAAATGACTATTATTCCGACGATAGCTTAGAGAGCCAAACGGAGTTACATCCGAATATTGTAATTGAACACGTGTTCTTACTCAGCGACATTGATAACAGTTTACTGCCCAGTAACGAGAAACGCGACGACGATTTATTATGCCCGACAGATGCAAAATCTGACGTAAGTAGCGATACGAACGCAAGCAACCGCGGAGAATTTTCGCTGATATCTTACGATAGCAACGTATTCGATCCGACCGAATTCCATATCGCTTCGCGCAAGCCAGATAGAAATGGCAAATCAGCCGTCAGGCACGCCGTTATGACCGATCGCAGAAGAGCGACGTGTAATCGATAAATATAGAATTAGTGGACGAAGCAAAGCAAATGAGAGTCACTTTAAATCAGCCACACTGGAAAACCGATCCAGAAATCTCGCGCGAGACATGATGCTAACAGAAATACTGGAAGGAATGTGAGCGTTACAGACCCATATGAGCCAACTAGAAATGACAAATTACAATCGAGATACAGAAGCGGGAATCAATGAACCGAGAGAAACTGTATACGGGCGTACGACATCCGGAACTCGCGAGATCCCATGAACGCATATATGTGATTAAAAGAATGTCGCGACATGATCCCGGAATTCGACGGAGCTTCGCACAAACTGCCAGAATTTTTAAGCGCGTATGCCATGAAAAACACAAATCACACAAAGAGAGAAGAAAGCACGCTATTAGAAGCAATATTATGCACAAAATTGAAAGGAAGGGCCATGATCGATTTCCAAACGCGAGATATACGCGACTTTGCACAATTAAAGCGAGAGCTAGAAGTGTGCTATCTCAGCAAAAAGAGCACCACACATTTGCAGCTAGAATTTAATACATTGAAACAAAAGCCGGGGGAATCGGCAAGAGCGTTCGGATTACGTACAGATAAATTAGCCATAGAATTATATAAATCCATGATCGAAGGGCGACAAGGCAAAACAGAATCGAAGAAAGCGATCCTAGAAACTATACAAGCTTTATATAACTTTCAGCTAGGATTGCAAGACGATATAAAGTTGTTAGTGCGTGCGCAGCACTACACAACATTGCAAGACGCCATAGCCGGCGCGAGCGCGGAGGAAAAATTCAAGGGACCAACGGGGAATTTCGCACGTTCGAAAGCGAATATATCTCACCCACCCATTCGAGAATAGATTGCTGTAATGTCACAAATGCGGAAAGACAGAATACTACGGCAGAGATTGCCGAACAAGCAAATATACGAGTCGATTCCCTCTACCACAACCAGACAGACACATATAAATACAATGAGTAAATACTGCACGCACTGCAAGAAAGCATAATCAGAAGTGCAGAATGCTGGATACTTCACGATAAAACCGAAAAAGGCACCCGCCAATTCAAAAATAGTAATGCAAATAATAATGCGAATAAAACGTGAATAAATACATGACAAAGATGAAGCGTGATAAACCGCGAAGAGAGATCGCTGACTCAGCATCAAGCAGCAATAGCGATGATGAAAACGACAGACCAAAAGCCAGGGTTACGCGCGTGGCCGGAAAATATTAAGTTGCACAAGTAACGGGAGGAGAAGTGCGCAACGGGCTAGAATTGATAACACTACCAATAAAAAAGTAAAAAAGGGTAAGGCAACTTTTCTGCTAGACACCGGTGCTACTTTCATCTTAATTGGAAAATTGGAAATTTCAAAAGTGAAACTCCGGTGCGTGAGAAATGCATTGCGTTAACCGGCGTGACGGGACATAAGATCCATAGGAAAGGTGAAATTAACAATAAAATTAGGAAAAAAAGAAATTTGCCACTCAATATACGTGGTGAGAGATGATTTCCCTATGAATTACGAAGGAATATTCGGAATTGATTTCCTAGCCAAACAAAAGGCAAGATGCGATCACGGAAAAAAGATACTAAGTATCGGCAAAAACAAATCTAAAATTGCAATCATACATAAAAGGTATAATACTACTGAAACACGTAGCGAAACAATAATTGAAGCATTTATCAATAGAAATCAAGTAGGTATAATAAGGCAAGAGCAACCGAAGCCAGGAGTATTTATCGGATGCTGTCTGGTGGACCCCAAGGAATTCACCTATCCGATAAGTATAATAAATACGACAGAAGAACCCGTTGAAATAAGCACACCAATGGTAAACTTAGAAGAGATAGAGACGCAGAGTGCTGAAATGCTCAATACGGTGAAAAAGGACCGAGACTACAGGCGAAAGAAGAAAACAAGTGCAAGAACAATTACGCACAGATCACCTTAACATTGAAGAGAAAGAAACGTTGGAGCAAATATGTAATGATTATGGCGATATATTTCATTTGGAAAGTGACTCACTCTCGCACACGACCGCGATGCAACATGAGATCACCACGCGCATGGATAGCGCACCGGTCAATGTCCGACTGTATCGCCTGCCCAAGAAACATAAGACGGAGGTGAATAAGCAGATAACGAAAATACTCGACAAAAAATTATTCGACCAAGCACAAATCAGTGGAACGCACTTATATTAGTCGTTTCGAAGAAAGCCGATGCGAAATACCTAAACTACGCATTGTCATAGAGTTTCGGAAACTAAATAATTTAACGATAGAAGACTCGTTTCCGTTACCGAATATCACGGACATCCTCGATCAGCTCGGAAATGCGAAATACTTCTCAACGCTAGACCTCGCGTCGGGTTACCATCAAATAGCAATGCACGACAATAATAAACTATACTGTATTACATACACATGCAGAAGAGAGGAAAAAAAGAGAGAGAAAAGAAAGAAAAAATGCATAAGCAACACACACACACACACACACACACACACACACACATACACACACTAAAAAGGAGAGAAACTAAAATGCGCTTACCTTAATGTTAATGGTGGCTCCACATGTCGTACCCTGGTAGTGTCACAAACGAGGACGCGATTAATGTGATAAGTCACCGGAACAACAATTAGAGCTAAGCGGGAAAAATAAAAATTAATGGGAAATGTAACTAATAATGCCCGAAGTAACACTAGTAACGAAGCAACAACTGTCGACGAGATACATACAGACACAATTATCAGACTTTAATTTAACGCTCACGCCGCACAACAGCGTTAACCAACCGATAAAAAATATTAAGTTACAACCGATAATAAAGAATCCACTCGAACTCGCTAGACTAAGCATATTAGAAGACGAAGTAAATAAACAGGTAGACGAAAATATGTATACATTCAAAAATAGCCATTTTGTATATCCGATTAGCTTTAGTGGATTAATAGTAATTGTAATCGCAACCGTTATAATAATTGTAATTGTAAGAGGAAAGAGAAATTGTAATAAAGAACCCCCCGTCGTAACACCAAAGGTTTACAACGAAGCAATGATAAATAGAGCAAATGTAAAACAAATGTAAAATAGATGTAAAAAATAAAATAACAACCCATGTAAAACTTAAATTCATTACTTTAAAATTTATATGTTTTTAGTTTATAATTTTATAATTGCTAAATTACTATATTATACTTAAATACAGATTTAAAGCATAACATTGAAGATATTAAGAAAATTATATAATCTTTAAATAAAATATGAACAAATACATAAATGTATTAATAAAGTTATTAATAGTTTAATTTTATTTTATCTTAATAATTCTAGAAATTTTATATATCTCAGTTGAATTATTAACAATAATTTATCTCTAACTTAGTTTTAGTTAAGCTAAGTTAATTTAATTCCTAAATATTTGTAAGTTAAGAATTTAAGTCAAAATTACATTGTAATTTTTTACATTAAATGTATTAATAATAAGTATTGAATAATTTAATTGCTCTATAAATGTATGTACTGAGTTTTAATAAAATCAGCGAATTACAGCTCATATAGCTCCAAATTGTATGTGAGTTTGGTTTTGGATAAATCTTGTCCTTATTTGTAAAATATTTTAATTTTAGATGATGTCAAATAATTTTCTATTCGATTAATAAAATCTTTTTTAATATCTTTATATTTATAAACTTTAATGTTACCTCTGTAAGTCATAGATCATGAATAAAAATGAAAATTTTCAAAATGACAGATAAAAAATTTAAAATTATATACAAAATTACGTTATTTACAATTCTTTACGTGTAGAGACTGTTAAAATAAAATTTGAAAATATTTTTGGAATTTCAAAATTACTGTGCCAAAATGTTTATCCTCAATAAATATATATAAATATCGAATATGAAGTCTATATAATTAAAAATAAAAATTTTCAAAATAGCGGCAGAAAATTTTAAAAATTAAAGTTGCATTATTTATGATCTTCTAGGTCTATAGATCATGAAAATAAGAAAATGAAAAATGACCTTGTAAATATTTTTGGAGTTTCAAAGTCACACCTATGTCAATATTTTAGTTTTTTATTTTAGTTTTAAAGAGTTAGGCTACCCCTGAGGCTCTAAAATAATATTTAAGTTTGGGAACATGTTATGGATAAATAAATAACTTTATTTGAAATCTGCTTAGAAGTCTTTATTGTACATATATAACAAACTATAAAAATATGTTTTAAATTTTTCTTATGTCTAAAATGGCGGCGCATTAGCCCACTTACAAAATTCTTTTTTTCTAGCTTCAAATCGGTGTACAAGAATCCATATATTTGATTTTGAAGAAAATATAAAGAATTTTTATTAACTATATCAAAGACTAGAGAATTTTTATTAACTATATCAAAGACTAGAGAAGTACGTAGAAATTTTTCAAAATATTAATTTTTTTCAAAAAGACAGCTATTTTACAAAAGACTTGCATTTTTACCCTAAAATTTACGTATAAAACTATTAATTGCAAAAAGAGTTTTCAATATTTCAAAAAAAGCCTACGTACTTCTTTGTTACATCCGCGGGACTTCACGAATTCTTCTCTTTCGGAAAAAGACAACGGCTGCTAATCAGAAAATGAAGCGCTTCGAACGATCTAAAGAAACCCTAAATGAATATACAAAAATTCCTCTTGAGATACGTCTCATTATCAAAAAAAATAATTCTTGGGATAGACAGCTTTATCGGCACCGACAAGTTTATAACATATCAAAAATAAAAAATATTAACAAAAGCAAATTCTTAACGGATAAAAAACGCGTCGGATCATTCGAGGGTGACACTCCCCAAATTGGTGGGGAAACTAAGGGAAACGCCAATCAAGAAGAAACGATTAGCGGCCGTTGGCAGCCACACCAATGAATGATTGAGGATATGGAATGGCGGGAAAATTTTCACTAACTAATTCCATCATTTGCTAGGAAATATAAAAACACCACAATTCATAGAACACCTCTCCCCTCCTTCCTCTGTACTCACAATTTTTCTAAACTATCATTCGACAAGCTAACGCAGAAATCCATTACGCTCTCAGATATTCCCATCGGAACTCTTTAAAAACCGCGACTTGGAGCGGATCGCTCTCTTCTCGCTTCTCATCGCTCCACGTCTTCACGGACGGGACCATCCGAGTTTGTCGCAAAAATTTCTTTTCTCAGTTAGAATCTGCGCGATTTTTTCATTTTCGTGTGATTCGATCCACGATCCAGCCTAGGCACTACACCTCTCGTCCATCATCACCGCCCGCCACAACAAAATGAATCAAACGAAAGCCATCCCGAACACGCAAACGAAACAGGCATTGCGACACCGTCGGGAGAAATAAACGGATTCGTCGCGACACGCCGAGGAACTCGCGGAATGCTAATGCGGAATGTTAATCGACATAGAACCGAGACTCTCCAACATCTCTTTACAACAATACGCCACTGCCCTCCGCTCCACGGCAGATTTCGAGAAACAATGTACTCCAGAGAACTTCGACATGGAGAAGTTCTACGATCTCGTCCGTCAATTTCTCCGCTCTCCCACCCATCCACCTCCTGGAATCTTTTTCATTAAAAGAAAATTTAAATCCGACAACCAATTTTGGGATCAAATCTCAAGACACCAAGTTAACGATACCATTCCTATGCACATTTCCCGTGACCTCTTCCCTACCTTGTTCCAGTAAAGGCTTTCCACAGCGCTCACCCTAATCCCCCGCCACACCAGCAATCCGATTCCATCGATATGCTCGCGATCACCAATTTTTTGCCCCAATTGGAACAATTGGGTATATAAATATCAGATTTTTTGTTTTGTTATTTATTATCATTTAAAATTTTATGTATAAAATTTTTGTAACCAGTACTTCTACTCTCAAATGTACACAGCAAAATTTGCGAATTAACATATTGTATTTCCTTTTTTTTATTATTATTAAATCAGTTAATTCGGATTCCATCTCGATTTATTTACCCAAAAACTTGACCCCGAACCGTTCACGGCTCTCTGAGGATCGCATGAGGTCCATTCCTGGTAAAAGAGATTCGGTTCTCTGACCAAAAAACGGACCACCGAAGCGCTGGCGCAAGTAAGGGTTATAACATCACCGACGCTGACCCGATTCCTGTCCCCTTAACGCACGTTCGACTCGCGGATCGACCTCACGATGTCGGTCTGTGAGAGCAGAAAAGGTTCCGTGCGTCCACCTAAGTTCTCCTCCTCTTGACGGAAGATATTATCTTTCCTCCAGAACCTCGGACGTAACATCTTTGCAGAATGTATTAAAGAGTATTCTATAAAAATTTCAAGTAAATTGAATGAAAAATTTAAGAGTTATGTTACGTATACATTGATTTTAAAAACGCTATTTTGAGAAAAACTCATTTAAAATTTTTCAAGAGGATTTTCTGTCTATAAAAATAATAATTTTTATTTTATCTTCAGTCTGAAATGCCTGCTCTATAAAGCTACCCTTCCGTCTCTGCATTAGTCGTCAACTTTTTTTCTAGCTGACAATAACGACTTTCTGACCTCTTTTGCTGCGTCAGTGAAACTGCACTCGGCTTTAACGCGCCGCGCATCCGTTTCCTTACAAAAATTATAACAATTAGAGCCCACTGCGAGATTTAAAACTTTCATAATTTCCATTATGCTTTTGAATCCATCATTGAAATTACAAACAGCAATATTTGTTGCAATATCAAGTATTTTTTTCCTATTTGCATAAGATTTTGGAGTATAAACACTAAGACCGATGTCATTACAGTGTATGCTTGTAATGATATCTATATATATG
>NW_011929584.1:13860-26263 GCF_000187915.1 Pogonomyrmex barbatus | reverse complement strand
CAAGTAAGTTAGTAGCGGACAAATACATTTGGCCAGGAATACGCAAAGATTGCGCGGAATGGGCACGCACTTGCATTCCATGTCAACAAACCAAAGTTACGAGACATACATCGACATCCATTGGAAACTTCGCACCTCCAAACAGCAGAGGTGATCATATACATTTGGACATAGTAGGCCCATTGCCAATATCCAATGGTTATCGGTACTGCCTGACAGTTATAGATAGGTTTAGCCGGTTTCCTGAAGCATTCAAAATAGCCGACATAGAAGCAGAAACTGTGGCCAAAGAACTTTTCGCGGGATGGATATCACGATATGGAACACCTCTCCGAATAACCACTGATCAGGGAAGACAATTCCAGTCTAAACTATTCAAATCACTAACAAATTTGTTAGGATCAAATCATCTACGAACAACCGCATATTACCCACAGTCAAACGGAATTATCGAACGTTTTCATCGACAACTTAAAACAACACTCATGTGCCACCAAAAGACAAATTGGTCAGAGAACTTACCAATTGTACTTATGGGGCTAAGGGCAGCCTACAAGGATGATATTGGCGCGACACCAGCCGAAATGATGTATGGCCAAAACATACGCCTTCCAGGAGAATTCTTAAACCCCAGTCTACAGAAAAATGTTGATCAACTGGAATTCATCACCAGATTGAGGGAACAGTTCAACAGCCTTAGGCCGGTGCCTACATCAAACCATGCTAAAGCAAACATATTTGTGCACCCAAATCTAGCAAACTGCAGCCATACATTCGTCCGTAACGACACAGTGCGAAGATCTCTACAACCACCATACGAAGGACCTTACCCGATCGTTTCCAGAGCAAAAAAATATTTTACCGTCAACATAAAAGGACAACATAAAAATATATCTGTCGATCGTCTGAAACCTGCCTACTCCTTAGTCAAAAACACAGACACAAAAGATTATACTACACGGTCGGGGAGGAAAGTCAGATTTATATTACCCGATTTAGCCCAAAATCTTAGTCAATGAACTATTTTATTTTATATTATTTTTTTTCTCTTTTCTTCATTTCAACGTGACTAAGTCACTGCGGGGGGAGTGATGTGGCGATAATATATTGTATGTAACGATAGTTTGAATTTGTATTGCCGAATAGCGAATGGCCAAACGATGGGAACCTTTCCCCCTCCTCCGACTCGGTGACGAGTCGAGACGCAATACGACAAGTCAGTCGATCGCCTCAGTTTGTGTACACAATACATGGCTTAATACAATAGTCAAAGAACTATCTTTCCTTATGCAAAGTGTATATTCAATTATTATATAGTAAAGTTCATAAATACAAACTACGTGTTAACTAATTATTTATGGAACACTTCCTTTAATGGATAATTACGTATTAACAAGAACGAAACTGATGGTGATGTGTATTTTTAGAAGGAATGCTTAAACATCGCCACAGATGAAAGGTTGGATGAGAGAAGGGCCAACAATGATTTTAAATTATATAACGCAAACTCTGATGGAATTACGAAAAATAACAGAGGAATTAAAATTAGAAACTATTAGCATTGCTAAAACGGATTTTATTTGCAACATTCCGTGGAGCAATATTAAGACACAAATACAAACGACCTTTCTCGACTCATTAACTAAACTAATTATTTGTAATGGATTAGTAAAATATCCTCCGAAAAATCTTCGCCCTTCTATAATAGGCGAAACACATTGCTCACCTACAGGTGGAGACATAGAGGCGTTATTAAAACGTATAACAGAATTAAGCATAATTACTATTGGGAAAATATGAAATCTGACGTCCAACTATATATTCAGCAATGCCTGCAATGTCAATTGAAAAAGTTAATACGCATTAAAACGAAACAACCCATGATAATTACCGATACTCCGGGAACAGCTTCGACAAAGTAGCAATGGATATTGTCGGGCCTCTACAAAAAACAGAGAGGAAACGAATACATTTTAATACTGCAAAATCAATTGACTAAATTCAGCATGGGAATTCCCCTACCCCCCTAAATCAAACCTCCGAAACAATAGCCGAGGCTTTTGTTAATAAATTCATTTGTATATTCGGAGCACTCAAAGCAATATTAACCGATCAGGGAAGAAATTTTGTCAGCGATTTAATGAGAAAGATTGTAAAACTTTTTAGAATCCGTAAGTTTCGTACAACCGCCTTCCATCCTCAATCTAATGGATCTCTAGAGCAATCGCATCACGCACTAGAAGAGTATCTTAAACAATACGCAAACGAACAAGAACGATGGGACCGATGGGTTAGCCTCGCAATGTTTAATTATAATACCTGCGTACACGAAGCTACAAAACATACTCCATACGAATTAATATTTGGAAAAACTGCAAGAATACCTTCGGAAAAATTTCTAACACCAGAAGATAAATTAACTAGCTATGATGACTATTTAGTAACCTTAGTCACTCAACTTCATAACCTTCGAGGGAACGCGCGTTAAAATATCAATGCGAAACACAAATCAAAGAAATATTATGACAAAAAAATCAGCCCTCAAATCTTTAAACCTGGGGATTACGTATTTCTATTAAAGGGACCTAAACCGGATAAATTTGGGAATCAGTATATCGGACCACACGAAGTTCTAGAAATATTAAATAAAACTAACGTAAAAATTAGAATAAAGAAAAATAGTCGAATCGTCCATCCTAACCATTTACGAATTTCGCATATTAAGTTACCTCCAGATAAATAAACGAAAAAAAAACGATTCATTTTCAGATGAATCTCCATAATTGCTGGGCAGTAATAATAGCAATTTTAACAATCCGGTTTCATAAAACGCATGGGATAATAGGCTATGACTGCGGCTCGCTCTTAATAAATCTAACAACCTTATCCCTACTAAATATCGAAGAATGCGACATCCCGCCATAGAACATAAATTCAACTAACGTCTATATACAACTTCTACAAATAAACGAATTAGAGTTGTAACGGAGCGCATCCCTCCGCTCCATTCCTCCTTCGAATTTCCCCCGACCGACCATCCGTCGCGGACCGCCGAACACCAGGCGGAGTGCGGCAGTGGCCGCAAAGAGGCAGTAATGCCTTTTTTAAATACATCCATACGCGAACTCCGAAGCATCGGAGAATACCACGAAAACATGTATGTTTCGTGGTATTTCCCCGCACCGCGCCAAGCGCCGCGCCAACAAGCGCTAACGCACTCCGCACCGTGCCACGCACCGTACCACCGAGCGTAAACGCGTCCCGCGCCGCACCGACGCCGCGCCACGCAACCGAGCGAGCGTCCCGCACCGCGCCACGACCGCGTCCACAAGCGCGTAATCACCCCCGCACCGCGCCGTTATTTTCCCACCGAATTCCTTCCCTACCAAAAAACCAATCATCCCCCGATCCTTTTTTTCCGTTCCTGGGGAGAGGGATGCTAATCCCGAGATCGACCAATCCGACCGATCCGACCGAAAATACCGAGGTCGATCTCGGGTATAAAAAGGCATCGCTCTCCACAGGAACTCACTCCTCGTTTACTCCTGTTCGTGTAGCTCGTCTTCCGAGAGTCCGTCTCAAGGAAGCGAGCATCCGAAACTGGTAGCAAGCCTGAGATTTGTTGGGGCTCTCCCCAACGCGCCAAGTTCGCTTGGCCTGGCTGAAAGCCGTCTCTCGCACGGCAAGCCGCGAGTTGCTGGGGTCTCCCCAACGCGTCGAATTCGCTCGACCCGACTCCGCCGAGATTTCATCGCCGAGTATCGGGGTTCTCCCCGATACCTCTCCGAGCACCAGAGTACACCCTGGCTGGCCGAGTTCACTCGGCATTCACGCAGACAGACGAGGGGCACACCCCCCGTCAGCCGAGTTCTCTCGGCAGGGAATGGGCACACCCGTTCTCCTCAACGATCCGACGACCTCGCGAAATATCCACCCTCGCGACAACACCCGCGACACGCGTGCACGTTTAAATCAACGCCGATTTAAAGACCTGCGACGAACACGTGCGACACCGCCGCCGCCGCGCGCGCCCCGCGCCATCGAACCGCGCGCCGCGATCAGTATCGCGACGACCGCCCGAGCGATATCTTATTTTATATCCACGCGCTATCTGCGCGCCGATCGCTGTCTCGCCCGTCCACGGCCACGAACAATTGACACGAAGATTCGGTGCATTCCATCGCATCCCTATTGGTTAAATAAAGCATCGTTATTTGTTATAATTATCGCCTAACAATTTAATAACAACTTTCTGTCTCCAACGTCGTCGCTTCCCTCCTGGCAACCGACTGACCGCTCTCCGCGCGGGAAAGCGAGACCGTTTTAGAGTCAGTAAAGGTTATTCAATGCAAGGTCGAAATAGACAGATTAATAAAAAAATGCGGAATGTTTTCCTACTTCATGGATGTTTTAAATGGCAAATATTCATATATAGACGAAACATCGCTCGAAATATGCCAACGAATGTATTCTTATGGAACTTATCAGTTACATAACAGATATATCACCGGATTAAAACCGAATCATACCACTGCCCGACCAGTAACATTGACAGGACACGTAGACGCCGATGGATCATGCAAGGGGAGCATGTACGGCACGTGGACTAACGTCGTGGTACTCGCCAGCATAAAAATCTCACTACAAGAATATATAGCCGACGTATAAATACAAATAAATAGTAATCGAGTGTTACTCAGATCCAGAGTGATCTGTGAACTCACAATCACTCATCGCACAGATATAGAGGGAGGTGAAACCTACTGGGACCCAGTGCTCGCTGATACTTGTAAATTCAACAATTATGAAGTATTGTACAGTGGGATTGCAGACAAAATAATAGATAACATAAATGAATAACAATTAGTAGTCTATTCATTAACTGCACAAGATACAACTTTCGTCTTGACTAGCAAAGGAAAATATGCAACATGCGGTTATACACTCACTCGAACCGAACATCCCAAATTAATCATCTTCGAAACCTCGCGTGGCGTAACGATCTTCAAACGAACGCGTGTCTCTAACCTCGACATATTCACCTACATGAATTCCAAATTCGTATACATCGAAAAGCACATCCGTACGCAGATAAATTAATTATACAGAAATATCCTTTTGCAACAATGTGAACTAGAGCAGGGTATGTTAAAAATGCTTTAGCTATAGCTACTCAAACACCCGATATTTTTGCTTATTCATCTAATGAAAGGACCTGGATATATGGCCCTGTTAGCCGGAGAAGTAATACATATCGTAAAATGCGTACCCGTAGAAGTAAAAATCACAAGAACTGACAACTGTTACAATCAGCTACCGGTTATTCGGAGAAACGAAACCTATTACTTAACGCCGCAAACTCATGTACTATTGCGACAAGGAACTCAGATAAATTGCAACTCTTTCGCATCCACTATGTATCACCTAGGATACTCATGGTATAAACTCATGTCTAAACCTGTGGAATCATTACCGCTCACAATTATGAAACCCATGACCAAACTTACGTGGAAATATGTTAGCCCTGGATTGCTCGCTACAAGCGGAATATACACCGAAAATGATCTCAATGATCTACGAGACATATTATTCCCTGCTGAGCGACCGGCGATGCTCAACACAGGCGGATGATGGGACAATCAATCTCTCTGAACGGGGGGGTCACTTTCAAATCTATTAGACAAAGCATCCATAACAAAAATAGCTGAATCCGCATGGAAAAAATTTTGGAATAAATTTTTAATTTTCGGCAATATCAGTGCTGGGGTAATTGGAATATACCTCACCGGGAGAATCATAAAACTAATAGTAGACACAATCGTACATGGTTACGTTTTGCATACCGTATATGGATGGTCCATACATCTACTGGGCGCCATCTGGGACTCTATTACCCATCTTTTATTACTGTTGGGGACAAAAAGATTTTAAAAACCCGAACAAGCCAGCGCACCAGAGTCTGACCTGTATAGTAAGACCCCCGAAAACTAAGTATACCCTTTATTACCACCAAAAACCAGGATTTTCGTTCGAACTAAAAAAATAATAACAACAAAACAATACTCTAGAAGGAGATACACAAATGAGGAGATGTATGTGGTAAAAGATGACTTCCCGGTCGCTTACTTACGAAGGAATTCTCGGCATAGATTTCTTAAAGAAACAGCAAAAATGCGATCATGCAAAGGAAATATTGCGAATAGGAAGCATAAATCTAAAATTACATCCTCACAAGAAGTATATTCTGTCTCGCAGTGAAACCATCGTGCAAGCTATTACTAGTCAAAATCAGATTGGAATAATGAAACCTGAAGAAAGGGAATTAGGAGTATTTATTGGTAGTAGTCTTATTGGTTGCTTTATTGGTAGAACCCGATAATTATATCTGCCCAATAAGTGTAATTAATATCGAAATTATTGAAATTACGACGCCGAGTGTAACGTTAGACGCCGTGCAGCTGGGTGACGCCGCGAAGATGCTCACGTTACACGAGAGCGACGGCCGTACTGTACAGTCATGGCAGGAATGCTTACAAAAATTGCTACGAACATCTAAATCACGAGGAAAAGAAGGCATTAACGAAGATATGTTCTGACTTCTGCGACATATTTCACATGGAGAACGATTCACTGACTTACACTACGACAATAGCACATGAAATAAACACAAGTAGCGATAGCACGTCTGTAAATGTGCGACCTTATAGATTTGCCGGAGAAACATAAAGCAGAAATAAATTGGCAGATTAAAAAGATGTTAGATGACGGAATAATACGTCACAGTACGAGTCAATAGAATGCGCCATTGCTAGTAGTATCCAAAAAGGCAGATGCATCTGGGAAACAAAAACTACGCATCGTAGTGGATTTTCGAAAATTAAACGATCTAATAATCAAAGATTCTTTTCCACTACCAAATATAACAGACATCCTAGATTAGCTGGGAAACGCAAAGTATTTTTCAACGTTAGACCTCGCATCCGGATACCATCAAATTCCTATGAAGGGAAAACATAAAAGTAAAATGGCTTTTTCTACATCATATGGACACTATGAATTTAATAGAATGCCGTTCGGACTTAAAAACGCGCCCGCGATTCCAATGACTAATGAACTCGATGTTAACCGAAATTCAAGGATTCAGATGTCTAATTTATCTTGATGATATAGTAATATACGATGCGACATTGGACGAACACAATAAACGACTAACTGAAGTAATGCAACGACTGAGAGATCATAATCTCAAGTTGCAACCGGATAAATGCGAGTTTCTCAGAAAAGAAGTTACTTATCTAGGACATATTATTACGGAAAATGGGATACAATCTGATCCCCGTAAATTGCAAGCGGTAGAGAAATTTTCAACTTCAAAAAAGGTGAAAGATATACAGTCATTTTTAGGATTGGCCGGATACTATCGAAAATTCATTCAAGACTTTTCGAAAATTGCCAAACCTCTAACAAAACTAACAAAAAAGGAGGAAAAATTTAATTGTATATGAAATATTGAGCAATAATACGCTTTCCAGACACTAAAAGAAAAATTAATTACGGTACCAATATTAAATTATCCAGATTTTACTAAAAATTTTTTAGTAACTACTGACGTGTCCGATTACGCCATCGGAGCAATATTATCACAAGGACGAATAGGTTAAGATCGACCAATAACCTATGCCAGCAGAGTATTAAATAAAGCAGAACGAAATTATAATACGACGACTGAGAAAAAGCTTCTAGCGATAGTATGGGGAGTTAAATACTTCCGACTGTTTTTATGCAGAACGAATTTATACAGAACGAAATTTAATATAATCACCGATCATCGACCATTAATTTGGCTATTCAGTGTTTCAGACTCTGGATCTAGATTGATATGGTGGAGACTCAAGCTAGAAGAATATAATTACGAAATTATTCACAAGGCAGGCAAAAGAAATATAAACGCGGATGCACTAAGTAGAAATCCAATCACTCTTGACTCACAATTAAATATTGTCGCACGCGACAAAAGAGAAGAAGAGATAAAACGAGAATATGCAGAAGAAAAGCCAAATACTTTATTAATTACTTTATTAATTAATTATTAAATACTTTATGAATATCATGATGCGCCAACAGGGGGGGCATTAAGGAGTCGCACGAACTCTGAATCGAAATTAAACTATTACATAATTAGCGCGCTATCCAGAAATATATGACTATAAATGTGTACTACGATAAAACAGATATCTACACGATCTTCCGATTTCCAGTCGCTTTCCCGACATTCAAATTAATAAAATCGATACTGCTTCCCGATTTCCCGATACGCGAACACGCGAATATCTTTTCATACGGATAAATCACGCCTTAATAGCAAGAAAATCATCATTATATATTATTAGAAGAGCGTGAATTACATGTGTGTACAAAACGATCAAACTTACATGTACAAATAAAATTTTCTCGTCACGTAAGTACGGACGCGTCATGCGAAGTGCAATTTTATATAAACGCGCCAGAACAGCTCCAGAATTGCGAACAAGGACGTATAATTTCCGATACCTCATTATGGCTAACGCTGACGAAACCACAAGCATAACTATATTCCGCACAAGTAAACCAAAAAATAGAAATTTAATGTGATAAGTCGGAAGTAAGAAAACTAGAAATAAATGATATAGATAAAGTAAAATTAAACGGCGATTGTAAACTAATGACGCCGGAAATAATCACGCGTCGACAAATAGCCCGTTATGTACGAGCACATTTACCGGAATACAATTTAACGTTAATATCAAAAAACATCAAAGGTGCAAAACAGCTCACAGAAAAAATAAAACTGCGATCGATAATAAAAGACCCGTTAGAATTAGAACAAAATTAAGCACAAAAATAGATGAATTAAATAAGCAACTAGATGAGGAGCCGAACGTGTTCCAAAACACATTTTACTTACCCCGTTGGTTTCAGCGGAATATTAATAATTATAATTATAATAGGAATAATAAGTGTAATTATAAGAAAAAAGAAAGTGAAAAATGTAAATAAAAATAGCGAACTGCGCAGAAGAAACGAAAGTTCACAATTTTAAAAAAATTTTATAAATGTATTGGGTTGAAGAATTTTTTTGTAATGCGAAAAACTCCGTTTTTCTTTCCCGGCGAGGGAGGGGTGTTGTAGCTGAATTACTCCTTATATTATTTTTGCCATATTATAATATATCTTATCCTCACGATCATTCTCGAATCTCGGAATAGCCGGTACTACGGAAACGCCGGCCGGAAATGCAAGCATGCAAAAGCAAGTTCGCAAATTCCAAAGCAGAGCGCGAACGAGGAATTTGCGAGAGCGCGCCGTTTTAACCATATATATTCCGATTTAGAATTATAAGACGACACTATTAGAATACTATAAAAACGGTCGCTAAATCATCGAGAGCGGGCAGTCACAATACATAACAAGACAGTTGTACTTCGTCACGGCCAGTCGTTATCAGTAATAACGAGATTCATACGAAACATTGTCAAGAAGTCGTACCAATAAATCAACTACTTAACGGGAATGAGTAATAATATTTGACCAGAAGAACCTTCCATCTACAATCCTGCTCGGAATTCTAACTTCTAAGGCGAACCCGACTTTTCCTAATTACAATCTTGTAACCCAATCCGGGCTATAACAGTTCAAAGGACGAAAGAGAAAGAACAATATAAAATGACTGTCATCCTTTTTAAAAACAAGTTTAAAATTATGAAATGTAAACAAAATTAAATTTTTTTGCGCGTAACAAACTAAACATTACTTAGGGCCGGTCTCACTAACTCCGGTTAACGCTATCAGCCGGTTAATTTGGCTAGAAGAATTACCAACAGCAAGAAATTCAAAATTGGTTGTGGTCTCGTACTTCCTAACCTATTCATGACAAAGAGAAAGTGTTAGAGTGTGAATTATAATAAAGTATTATATAACTATATGCTTTGAAATATAAATACAAATGTTTACAACAAGAAATTAGGTTAGAAATGACGAAGTTTTATTTTTGCAATTGGCAGTTTTTCAAATCCGCTGTTTAATTTAACCAAGGTTGGTGAAATCGGTCCTTAACACGTTAGCTCTGGAGTCAATTTCGGTGTCCTTTCCGTTTGGTCGGCGCAGAGAGTTGAGTGCGAGCTGGGTCATATGGAGCATAAACAAAAGATGATACGCTCGACGCGATTATTCTGTTTCAATTTTTTTCTAAAATTCGGCGAATATATTAACATAAGAAGTAAAAACACAAAAATAAATAACGTAAATTTATATCATAACATTTTGCGATACGTGTGAAGAAAAATCAAATTTATATTTAGCCTGCTTTAATAAACTACATTGTAAAAGTATAAATATGTTTTTATATTTTATGAATCACTAATCTTATTAATAAATTTGACACTATCCATCCACACACTATGCATTTTTAGGTGTCCACGGTCACGGACACCTAGAAAAATGCAATATCAGGCCCGAGGACTGATGCTGGCCAAACGAAAAGATCAGTGTCGATCCCTAGGGGCCGACGCCGACCAAACTGAAAGATCAGTGTCAGCCCCTAAGGGCCGACGCCAGAGCTAATGTGTTAATGTGTTATTTAAGCTAAATTCAATGGCATGTTTTGCAGGAAATCTAACCTCTTTTAAATGATGCCAATGAGAATTAAAAATTAAAAAAGAAAATAAAGAAATACTGTAACAAATAACACTTATCCCTTATCATGCATAACAAAAAAAATAGATTAATAAACAAAAAAATAAATAAAGACGGAATGTAATGAGTATCTTTTATTTCCTGGAATTTTCTAGAGTATTTCTCTTTTGTTTTTCTTTTTCATGGGCAAGTCACGTTTTCATTGAGGCTGCAATTTCCTCATTTGTTACATTTATAACTTGCGGATCATACTTGAAAAGAGTAACATTTTTCTCATTAAATCTGTATTATTTCTTAAAGTAGAACAAATGTCTGTATAATGCACTTTTTATATTGATAATTCAGTTTATGCATTATTGATATTGTTACGTCCGTGTTCAGGACGAAAGATAATATCTCTCGTCAGGAGGAGGAGAACTCGGGTGGACGCACGGAACCTCTCCTGTTCTCGCGGAACGACGTCGTGATGCCGATCCGCGAGTCGAACGCGCGTTAAGGGGGCAGGGATCGGGTCAGCGTCGGCGACGTTATTACCCTTGCCTGCGCCCGCGCTATCGGTGGTCCGTTTTAGGTCAGAGAACCGAATCTCTTTGACCAGGGATGGACCTAGTGCGATCCTCAGGGAGCCGGGAACGGCGCGGGGTCAAGTTTAGAAGAGAAAAAAAATTTAAGACCGAATTTTGATCAACTAATTTAATAATAAATAATAAAAACGAGTTACAATTTTCTGTTCGTGTACATTAAAAAAGAGTTGAGGTATTTGTTACAAAGAAAAGTCTTATACATAAAAAATATAAAAATAACCGCGGACAAGGAAAATCTGGACTTATATACCCAATTGCTCTAGTTGGGGCAAAAAGTTGGTGATCGCGAGCATGTCTATGGGATCGGGTTGCAGGTGTGGAGGAAGATTAGGGCGCGGTGCGAAAAGCCTTGATTGGGACGAGGTAGGGAAGAGGATCACGGGAAATATACATAGGGACGATATCGGTTATTTCGTGTTTGGAGATTTGGTCCCAAAATTGCTTGTCGGGTTTAAATTTTCGTGGGATGAAGAAGGTGCCAGGAGGTGGATGGGTGGGAGAGCGAGGAAATTGACGGACGAGGTAAAAAAACTTCTCCACGTCGAAGTTTTCTGGAGTACATTGGTTCTCGAATTCGGCCGCGAAGCGGAGGGCGGAGGCGTACTGATGCAGCGAGATGTTGGCTAGTCCCGGCTCTACTTCTATTAATCGCTCCGCGAGTTCTTCGGCGTGGCAGGTTTCGCGACGAATCCGGTTATTCGCTTTCTCTCGACGGTGTCGCAATGCCCGTTTCGTTCGTCCGTTCCGAATGGCATTTGTTTGGTTCATTTTGTTGTAGCGGCCGCTGGTGATGGTCGAATGGAATGGCCAGGCTGGATCGTTGAATCACTCGAAAATAATAAAATCGCGCACAGATTCTAACTGTAACAATTTCGGATGGTGCTGACCGTGAATGTAGCGATGAAGCAGGAAGAAGAGAGCGATCCGCTCCAAGTCGCGGTTTTTAAAGGGTCCGGAGGGGTGGGAATATCTGAGGGCGTGATGGATTTCCGTGTTGGCTTGTCAAATGATAGTTTAGGAAAATTGTGAATATAGAGGAAGGAGGGGAGACGGTGTTCTGTGAATTGTGGTTGTGTTTACATTTCCAGATTTCCCAGCGAATGATAGAATTAGTTTTAATATAGATAGATAGAATTATTAATAAAAAT
>NW_011929582.1:85886-96525 GCF_000187915.1 Pogonomyrmex barbatus | reverse complement strand
CAGTCAAGCGCGCTTGATCAGTATTAGACGGCTAGGCGCAATAAAGTGAGGAGAAGAAGGGATAGCAGGAACGTCTGTTGATTGAACGTGCTGTTCAAGGAGTAAAGAAATATTGTGTTACACAAATTCAGACCCAGAATTAGCATAAATTAATATCTATATTTTAAATAAACAATTCTTACAATAATATTAAATAAACAACTCTTATAACATTTAATTAATATTTGATTCATAGTTTTCCGATATTATATATAATATATTAGGTGTTATCGTTTTGACAACTTAAACGAATTATTGCAAAATTAAAATATAAATCTGTTAACTGTTCGCGTAATCGCGATTTATTTAATTTCATAATAGAAAATAATTGTTCACATGAATATGTAGAACCAAACATACTCATTATTTTTGCAACACAAGCATGTAGTTGAGGAAAACGTTCTTGAGATATATGAATAAAATTGTACGATGTCAGTCATTATATAAAAACGATTTTTAAGAGCAGTGTCACATTTAAATCTATTAATTTTAATTGTATATCTACGAGAACAATATTAATATCAACAGTAAAAGGTGTCATAAAAATAAGTAAATCTTCTTCTAAAACATGCATTTCCCTAAACCGACAATCGAATTCATTATGTAATAATTGAAGTGAATTTATATATTCTTCATTTCTATTGCTTATCTTGAATGTGCATGGCAACAGATAATAAATTTGAAAAATGCAACAACTGTCGAGATTGAAATTGATTAATCCATAAATTAAGTTTCATTTGGAAATGCAGAACTTTATCCCAAGATACTAAAAATATTAGATACGCTCCTGAGATGTGCACACAGGTGGGCAGTCGCGGGCGCTCGCGGGCGCCCGTGCCTAATTTCAGCGTTTTGCCCTACACTACGCCACATCAACCTTACGCGTCCATCTTACTGTAGTCACAGTATATACAGTAGCAACTCTTCCAATTTTATATTGGCCAAAACAAAGTGCGCATGCACGAAATAAGTAAGTTGCCTAGTAATGCTATCTAATCTTCGTTCTCATTTCTGCTCTCTCATTTTTTCTCTTTCTAACAAAATTTATCGTTTAAATGTCTAAATATTTGTGATATTTGTAATATTTATGTCTTGATATTTTGATATTTCATTTCATTAAATGTATAATTAGTATTTATAAGTATAACATGATTTTTTTCATTTTATATAATATTTATATAAAAAATTTAAATAAAATTATATTTCTTACTGTATTGTAAAAAAATATAATCATATTTTGTATTTAGAAAGTGTATCTTTATTTTACCCGTTAATAAAATATTTACTATTGTTATTTTCACGTTTGAATATCTTTCTATAAATTTTTGTATATTTATTATTATAATACATAAAATTATTGTAACACATAATATTTATATACATAATAATTTAGTTACTTTTCTTTTTTTGTTAATTATGTAACATATCGTACACATACACACACGTACATACATCATATTTTTATAGTATAATATTTATATTTTTAAATTACATTAACATATCGTTACATTTATATTTACACATTTTATATTTCACATCTTTCCTGACTTTCATATTCATTCCTTATTTTTCAATGCATCATTAATAGCATATTTCTAAATCATATTTCTTAATCTTTTAAATATAAATTATTTTCAATATATTAATGAGTTAAAAAGAAAACAATAAAGAGGATAAAACGAGAAGAAAGTTCAGATGACGATACGAGTTAACTCACGAATGCGCATTCTATTTTGGCCAACATTGACATCAAAGGTGCCGACAGAGAGAGTTGCGCTACTGTATATATTGTGCTGTAACTATACATATAATGGAGCGTACTAAAATTCAAACCGCAATATATCGAATGACTTTATCATGCATTAGTTGGAGTACTACATATTTCAAGGCGAAATTCGAAAAGACTATTTTTGATATTTCCCTTGTTATAAAATAATGATATGATCCAATTTCATATTTAATATTTGATAATGTCGATTTGTCAAACATCTGGCAACATTACTAGATTACTGTGGATGTTGCAGTATTGATGATCGTTACCGACGTGATAGTGGTTATCTACTCGTAAAAATCGTAGCTGAGTTGAAATTCATGCCTAGCGCCGCGAGTAAGAAAAATCGGAAGCTATAAGCGAGCATTTCACATTGTTTGGCTCCGTAAAGTTTCTTGCATCGTTTATCGTTGTAGTTTTCCCTTAAAAATATTATATTTTCGTATTCTTAAAAGTTGTAAAATATATCAAAAAGTGAGCTATAATAATGTTACTGTGTGAAAATTGATATATTTAATGTGAAAACTCAGCTGTCAGAAACCGCCGTGACAGCTGAAAAATATGTGATATTTCAAGAGTTGTTTTATATTTCTGAATGACATGTCGGACAGATATCTTAGTTTCTTATATTATATTATACATATAATATATGTATATTTTACAACTTTTAAGAATATGAAAATATAACTTAACCTCATTACAATATATCTGAATAAAGTTTTCCATATTTTCATTTTTAAGTTAAAAATAGGGATCATTAAAAAAAATCGATTTTATCTTGAAATGACCTTGAAATTGGACCTTAAAATCAAGATCAAGGATACCATTGTTTGTTCTCCTACAAATCCTTCTGTTTCCACCATTTTTCTCTATCTCTCACTTTGCGATTTATTCGCCTAGGGCGATTAAAATGAAACATCCTGCATATTCATATCGCGCACATACTAAAAACAAATTTTTAGAATATTCTAATTATAATAAGTATCTAAGCTTAATTATAAGAATTCTACGTCATTTCTTTCTATAAGCTACTAGTAGCAATAATTTTGTAAGTATAGACTGCAGAGAACTTTTATATACTTTTATATAAAGCACATATCTTCATTAAGTAACAGCTCTCGAGATGATAGGAAATGGTAAAAAAGATCTAAATTATAAAAATTTTTCTCGTTCTTGATATGAAACTTATATGCTAGATATGTATTAATGCAATTTTAATTGTGGATTTCCAAATCTATACAGTTAATAAAAAATGAGAACAATATAAAAATTAAAATTACAAAATTACTACATTTGTTAGTAATATAGACAAGCATCTCTTTAAAGAATTATACTTGATCAGTTAAGAAAATTGTATCTCTTTACATTATTATTGTTAAAATAAATGTGTAATAAATAAATTTCAAGTTCTTTTTGATAAAACCTTGCTAGTCATTCCTGATTTTGTAGCAATAAGATCGCACGAGGATCGATTCCAAATAAAAAGGATTAATTCTTGATTCAAATTAATGGACCGACGTTCGCACTCATAGCGAGATATAGCGTTTGTATAGGACGTTGATTCTCAATACGAAGCAATGAAAGATGCGAGCGACTTATTTATAATTCTCTTCTCTTAAGCTGCGAGAAAAATCTGCGTCCTTTCCGAATCTTTTATTCAGAATAAAACAGAATAATCTTGGATCCTCTAGATATAACAGATAAAAGGGATAATAAATTATTTGAAGTTTAAATAACAAATTTTATTAATATTTATATTTAAATATATTCATTATTGAAACCACAGTGCATTCAAATATTGAAGAGATATTTCTTCTTGTAATTATAATATTGCGAATAGCTGTCATTTACATATGCTTACATACACATGCTTATACACATATATAATCGCATTCATCCAATACAAGTACGTTTTCATTTTTCATTAATATAAAATTATAAACGACATAAAATATATCTTCCAATATCAATCGTAAGTGAATTAGGTATAGATATCAAGAATATTATCATTAATAGTAACTAATAATAACGTCACCTCATAATTGATTACACAATTATACTATCAATCATAGTTCGGAGAAGATTATACTTCTTTTAACATAATATATTATTAAAAATCAAACGCGTTGTACGTTGCATACTTATACAAAAATAATTCAGTTCATAGTATATCATTTTGAAATTGAAATATTTTAATAGATTGACAAATTACAAGTTCCTAAATAATGAATAAACTAAAATCATACTAAGTCCAATATTAGAAAAAAGTGTTGATTTAAAATAAATCTAAAATATATAATATTAATTCTTTTCGTCAACGATATTTATCAACATAATATTTTATGTATAAGAATTGATAAGTTCTGAGACAATAAAATATCGCACAAATAATGTATTTTAGGAAAAAATATTTCAGATAAAGTTCTATGAGAGAAAGATAAATAATGATAAAATCAATTTTTTTAAAATCAGTTTACAATATGTAATTATATTCTTTTTTTAAATATTATGTGATTATTTGGCACTTGATAACTAATTCATCACATTAGTAAAATAAAAATATTAAGGTATCATTATCAAAAAATGAATAGTTTACGAAATATTTTTTATGTCATGTCAAAATATGCCAGAAAAACATAAAATATCTGATAACTCAACTATTTTTTTTATAACTTTAATATTTTTATATGTAAAATAACTAACATGGAATCATATTTATGATATTGTGATTTTTTAAATTCATTTTACGTCTCATTTCCTAAATTTTCTATATGTTTGTTTTTCTCTTGATACATACTTCCAATCTTTTTGTTTAATTCATATTTATAAGCTATTTTGCGATTATTGATTCTTATAGATGATTATGACACTATGATTGGAATTTTCCTCAAAAGATAGAAAATCACTATAATGACTTTATATAATAATTTCATATTTTGAAATAAGAAATATAATAAATTATAATAAATCTTGTTCTAAAGGAAAAATTATAAAATTTTAAAAATAAACTTCCCATGGGTAAAGAACAAGCTTTGTACAAAATGCACCGAGAAAAACAAAGATTTATCGAGAAATCAAAATTTATCAAGAGTTTTTTTCTTTAACAAAAAAGTTCTGTTCTTTTCTTCCATTCTATGTATAAAAAAACTTGTATATATCTCATTGAACATTTAATCGATACAGTGAATCACATTTTCAATTGACTAAAATAATATTTCACTATTAAATTTTACTACAAAGCTCTATCAATTGATAAAACACACAATTTAACAGACAAAAGTATTGTTAATAAAAAGTATTGTTAACAAAGTATTGTTAATAAAGTATCATTAATTTGCAGTAATTTCTAATTGAATTTATTAAATTTTTATCAGATATATTCTCAAAAAGTAACAATTTAGGCACACGAAAAATCTGATTATCAAAATGATTCACACATATACAAGAGAAATAGGATATTTAACAATGATCTTTCACGTTTAAATTTCACGCTTTTTCGTTAGATTTCTTAATTAGAAGTTTTTTGTCATATCCGAAATTGAAAGCGCGATATTTTAACAAGCATCGATTACGCGTAAAAAATAATTTTTCATCTAAGCATTCATTATCTAAACATATAGTTTCTACTCGATGTGCTTCTTATAGAAATAAATTTTTTTTTGTTTCTTTCTTACTAATTATTCACAACTTACAATCATTCTCGTCGCTCCGTAAGTATCATATGTACAATATTCTTTTCTTTAAATAATAAAAAGCCGTATCTATAGTTTATATACGCGTGATTATATATACAACAACTTCCAAATCTAATTGCGCCGAATAATATATTCGCTGTTCGTTATTTCAAAGAATATTGTATGAATATATACTATGTCCATATGAAATTCGATTATAATTTCATTTAAATTTCAGCTTAATTGATATATATCGCTTTCAATTAACGTCCTTGCCTGATGTAATAATAATTGCACCAAATTAATTACTTCAATTTATATAATCATTTATATAAACAATTGTGACTTATTTTTATATTGTGCGAGGGATGTTTTTTCTATTTTTTTAAAGTGAAATTGAATTGAATTTTCGAAATTAAACTTTTTTAAAATATCATTATTTATTATGTTTTTATTATTATATTATTTTTATTATTTTATTTCAATCAAATTTTAAATATTAATACTAACAATTAATATTTTCATAAGAATTTAAGAAGGGCTACTGGTGAAATTGATTGTAATATTTTTTTCGCATGTAAAAATTGATATTTCCCAATAATAAAATATATCTTGAAATATAATTGCTAATAATATATATTAATTGAAAATTTATATCAATTATAACAAATTTATGAAACATTGATGAGCGAAATATCTGTATATTCAACCAGTCTTTTTATCGATAATGATATACACAATTACATTGTAGTCTATCTTGAAAGCAGCTCACAAATTCTAAATATTTTTAACGCAATACGGTATTTTATAATAATCAATAGTAATGACAACAGATAGTACAATCACGTTAGATTGCTGCTTACTTTTTTTGCTTACATTTAAATGCTAATGTGATTGTACTAAGACAGAAAATGCAGTTCAATCAAAAGGTAGATCTATTTTTCGATGGAATTTTTCAATGTCTTTCTGGGCATCGCTGGCAATCGGAAGTGTCTTGTATGAGCTTTTCAAAATAAGAATCAAATTCATGCGAGATATAAAAAAGAGAAAACTTATTATCATAAATTTGGCACAGCAGCTAGTGCTGTGTGTTAACGAGCCTGTGTATATTTTCCAAAACACTTCAGTAGACAGTACATGCTTAAAAATTTTATCGCAGTAATAACCTACAATGTGAGCTGACTATTGAGCGCGAAATTTTCATTTCACTCTTCTTTGTTTTTATTCATTTAAATGTATATACATATTCCATACATATACACACTATATATACACCACATAGATGTACAAAGTAACCATTGCTAAAATTACTTATATCTCAACCGATATAAATCCAGTACAGAATACATTACAGAAATACATAAATATTGACATTTTCGGTTATCGAGTGAGACCTTAGATCTAATAATACTTTTTGTGAATATATGTACATTCTATTTTTTAACTATAAACCAATTGTTATTAGACTGTGTTTTAAGAAACAGTTTTATGCTAAAACTGGAATTATAATGTCACATTATTAAATTAATAATCAAGTTATTAACAATGCTGATAAATACGTTGTAAATTTACAAAAAATTTATTAAAAATTCTAATCTATCACTCTAAGTAGAGATTGAATCTCAGCTAAAGTTCGATCTTCAATTAAAATTCGTATATCTGAGATAATGTATTTCAAAGTCTCTTATAAAATATGTAAAAATTATGAAGTTAAAAAGTAAATTAAAGATTGATAAGATGGAAAAAGAGATATTAAAATCTATTAATTCCAAATATATTTTTGGTAAGTTATTCCTTTTATATAATCTTTTGTCTTTCTAATATCGAAATCAATCGATTAATTTAAATTATTTCTTTGTCAATAATGTCAAGATCTTTCATATAAATAAATAAGAAAATAAATAAAATATTATTATACTAAATAATTACTAAAAATAAATAATAGAAAGCTGCATCTTATATATCATTTTTGTTAGATAAAATACGGTTGTTAGAGATAATGTAAGATCACTCGTTGATTTTTATTAGATATTTTTTTATAAACGCAGGAATAAAATAAAAATATAGATTTTAAATACGTCCTAAGACATTCCCACAGGATCCTGAAATGAAATCATTATATAATTGAAAGGGATGGAGATATCTTAATTTTAGCAACTTTACCTGGTGACTCTGTACGATTCGCCGCTTCGAGAATGACGAGTAAAATTTAAATTTCCACAAGAAAGCTTGCTTTCTATAGAAAACAAACTATCGATTGTCAATCTAAACTTATCAGAAATATGCGTGTTGAATACACATCCTTCCAGTTACTATAACGCGAAAGATCTAGATTTTAAAGAGAAGAATTTTCATAAGGTAACAAGAATGAGCAACAATGCTCATCATTTATGTATTGACCTGAAATCTTTTTGCAAATAATAATATTTAATTTTAATATTATAAGTTCTTTTTTTAATATAATTCTAAATAATTGTATGAAATAATACATAATTGTATGTCTCTTTTTTATATAAATGACTATGTACCAATATTATTTACACTTGTAATTGCTATAAACATATTAATAACTTAATTAATTATTTAATATATTGATTAGTTTTAATATATTGATTAGTTATCTTTTTCATTGTAAAATGCAAAACTCAGAAGAGATTTCATCATTTCCGAAAGAAATTATCAGTATGTAACAAACTTCTACATAATTATAACTTAAGAAATTAAAAATTATTATCATAATTTGAACAACAAATCTTCTTAAGAATCAAATTTATTAAAAATAAAAATAAAACTAAAATATTAATAACAATAATTTGAAAAATAATAGTAATGTGTAGAAGCTCTTGAAAATTATATCCTATAGAGTTACTTATCTTAAACATATATTAATATACCTTATCAAAGATATAACTTTTTTAAATAAATTTTAATAATATACAAAAAAACTTACATCATTACTTTACTATCATTTATCCAAATGAAATTAGATTTCTGCATCTGTTACAAATTGAATTAATATCTTTTTGAGAAATATTTAATCATATTGTGAAAAAATATGAGCAATTAGCATCTATATATCTAATTTTATTGATTAAAGGTGCATGTGAGTGTACAAATAACACACAAAAGTAGTGACAGATTTTTCCCTAATTTCTATATTCGTTATTGTACAAATGCATATTTCTCTATACAGTTTTTACAAATTATAAATTTTTAAAAATTAAATAAACCAAAGTACCAGCAGATTTTTCGATATATTATTGTGATTAAAAGGTATCAGGATTGGTTTATTTAAACGGTGCATTTTTAAATCAAAGAAATATTTTTTTCTTTAGATTTTTGGACCGTTTCTAATCTCTGCCTAAAATTTCACGTCATTATCTTTCTTAGTTTATAAATAAGTTTGTTTTATCATAAAAAAATTTAGTGTTCAGTAATTGACAATTCGAAACATGGTTTAATCATCATAAACTGTTTAATCATATCTCGAATCTATGATTTCTTTGATGTGTTGCTCATCTGTTGAAGTGGAAAGTTTTTCGAAGCGATTGTCGTTTTCGACATGTTCTCTGCCTTCTTTGAACATTTTATACCATTTGAAAATCCTTGTTCTTGATTGCATTGCATTCATCATCGAAACATGTCCACTGTTTTTTTTCTGTATATAAAATTTCGTTCCGAAGACAAAATTTTATGCAAATTCTTTATTCAACAAAATTCAACATGTTAAAAATCGATGAAAATACTTTTTTTCAATCACAAAACAAGCATTTATTTGTAGACTAAGAAAAATAATGATGTTAAATTTTTGACAGAGATTAAAAACAGTCCAACTAATCTAAAAAAAAAAATATTTCTTCGATATTTTCGAAATGCAGTTTAAGTGAGTCAATTTCGATATTTTCTAATTACAGTAGTATTAAAGGAAGAAGAATTAACTATTCAAATGTTTCAAAAAATTTACTTCAATTTCCTAAATGAATAACATTTTTATTAATAAAGCAGCGATTAATTTATTAAATTGAACTTTTCAACACTGATTGAATATATTACATAGTTATATTTAAAAAAAACAATATAGATATATATAATATAAGATATAGTATATAGATATTGTTCCTGTTACAAAAATATTTATTTTAGATTTGCATAAATATCTTATATTGAAAACGAGATGTATCGCATAAGGAATTCAATAATCGAAAAATAATTGATTTATGAGCCATTCAGAAAAGTTCATCTAGTGGATGTAACTTGGGACACTGTAAAAGGCGTTACTTGGTACAGAAAACACCTGTTGCACACCCTCACGGGCTTTATATGCCCAAAATGAGGCAGTGGAACGTTGTTGTTACTGCAACGACCACAGAACACTTTACCACAGTTTCGGCAATGATGTCTTCGTCGCACAACCGTAAATCCCGCCTGGCAAGCCATACATCTCGGCGCATCATTATCTGGCACCCAAGCAGGTGCTCTCTCAACACATTCTTCTCCCCTTTCTGTGACAGGAAAAACTATAGAAACAAAAAGACCAACATAATTAATCTTTTACATTTAATATAACTTTCTATGCAATTCATCAAGTAACAAATGTCTATATTCATTGAGAAAAACTTGATAAATTTTAAAATTTTTATTTATGCGAGAAATTTAATTTTATTCAAAAATTAACAAAAATATTTTAAATTCGATAAACTTATTAGATTCAAAACAAATAATTGAAACAGAAAAGCAGAAGTTGAACAGAATCTAACATAAATACTAAACATTTGTAATATATAAAAACAATATTTAAATTAAAAAGTACATCATTTCGATCTTAGATTAGATTATTTTCGATGTAAAATAATATTTGATTATAAAATTAAAATCGCAACGAGAAATACATTTGGTCGATTAAAATAGCATCAAAATGTAACAAAGAAAATACATATAGATACAAAACCTTAAAACGGAAAAGTTATATAATTAAACTCGGGGAGTTTGGAATTTTTCTGTATTTAACTTATCGAATGCGACACTGAAATCCAAAAATGTCCTATCTTGATTATAAAATATCTCCATCTCCATCATACATATGTACAACGCATTTCATAGAGATCATTGTTGTTCATAATTAAACCAGATAAAAAATGCGGCAAACAAAGCCGCA
>NW_011929582.1:63974-79046 GCF_000187915.1 Pogonomyrmex barbatus | reverse complement strand
AAAATATTTGTTAGAAATTGCGAGTTTCACAATTTCTAACAAATATTTTAACATTTAATCATTGGTAGATATAGAAGCAATATGAATTGTCAATATTATTATGTGCCAATAAATATAGTATTTTAAAACAATGACAAATTTACACTTTATAGCTAACGTAGGTGGAACATTGAATCATATCGCTAATATTATCTATATATTTTAACAAAGTTATAATTTAAAATTCATTTTGCGAAAAATTTGCTTTATTTCTGACTACGACAAAATCTAACGCAAAAAAGATTATCAAAGTTTCAATTAATATTGATTGCATTGTTGCTCAGAATATTTATGTAACGATTTAGCAAAGCAACATATGAATGATTTATCTAAAAGAACATATTTAATAGTAAGATAAATCGGTCGCGCATGATCGCAACTCATTATTTACAGATTATTGATCGTGCAAAGTTCAAATATGGATTTATTCTTGTCTTATCGATGAAGATAAGAATTTTATGAAAATATGTTTACAATAATGAGAAAACATATTTAATACAGCCTATATAATAGTGATCAATTTTTTTCCTGACAATTCATATTACTTTTTTTCCTTAATTAAATTTTAAAATCAGAATTACAAAAGCTTGAAAAATAATCTCATTCAAAAGAGCAAAAAAGAGGAAGCAATCATTATTCAATAATATGCTAATAAGAACATGTTTTAGATATATACTTATGACGACAACTTTTATAATCATATAGATATACTTGTTATTGAATCATGTATTAAAAATGACTCAGAAGTTATTCTTATGTACGCAGCATGAAATAAATAAATCAATTAATCGTATCAACATCGAACTAGAACAATGTCACATTGCGATTGCAAGCAAAAGGAGAAGCTAATTTTATATATTCAACAAGAAGAAATATTTTTTTTCACTTTGAAAACTGCACGATTACATTAATCATTCCAATTTCAAAATATTAAATTGAAACAACAAATTGTTACAAATCTCTTTCAAAAATTTTGCATTTAGAAAATGTATTACGAATATTTTGTCTTCTTGAAATGAAATTTTTTCACAATGATAATTGTAGTTAAATACAAGCAAAAATTTATTCTGTCAACAATGAAAACGAGAGAATTCAACGAACAAACTCATATATAAAATATTTTCAAGTTTTATAATTCTACAGGAACATTGTAGAATAAAAAGAGTAATGAAACAACAATTTGCTACTTTAATAATTTCATAGAAACAAAAGATAAGGTCCAAATTAGTAATTACAATTTTTTAAAGCTTGCACTCAAAATTCTGATACATTTAACTTTACGAACTCTGTTTATAAATTTTCATTTCTGACATTTTAAATATAAAGCACATACTACATAACCACAAATTTGGAACAATAGCGAAATTAAAATTTGAGGTAACATAAGCGTTATTAAAAAGGGTTATTAAATAACATCTAACTATTCATAACGCCAACTAATTTTGCGACGTACTTGCGAACAATATTATTTATTTTATGCATTTTTAAAACAATTTTAAAATTGTTTCAGGCAATTTAAAATTGATTTTATATCATCTCTAATAGTTTTTATTCAAAAATCTCTAAAAGTTTTTATTAAAAAATTGTGTTTTAGAGAATTAGCTATAATTAAATTTTCAACTATAGTCGCCATGCACCGATAAAAAAGGGAGAGGATCAATTCGGAGAAACTGTTCCATTCAAGGATACTTGTTCTTTCAGAATATTATCTTTCAATATAAATAAAGAATGGCATGTGAACAACGAAATTATTATCCGCAAGCGTAATGATTAAAATTCAGTATATAAAAAATGAATACAATTTTGCATTATGCGAATCAAGAAAAAATGCTTAAAATTATGACATTCATCAAGTTGTGAAAGAATGCAATATTCGGCACACTGATAAGTTTTATTATCTAACGAATACATTTCGCATTTGCGTTCGTTTTGTATTCTAGCAAACACGAAATTATATAATATAAATGTTACATATAATATGTCAGTTATAATTTCTCAACAATGTAACTGTTATATGACGTGTGTATATATAACAATTATGTTGAATGGAAAATTACAATTAACATTTATATTATATGTAACTTAATGTTTGCTGGGTATAGATAATGGGTACTTTCCATTTAATGACAAGTCAATACAAATATCGTTCTATCTTTCTTGGCATTCAATTATTAACAAGAACAAAATGATACTTATGTCGACTTGTGTCACTAAATAGAAAGCACTCAATATCATCGAATGCTAGGCACTGTTGTGATTTATTGTTGATTTTATTTTTTATCATCACGTTATATCGGATCCATATATCTTTATTTTGTTTCGCACATTACTTTCTCTTTATGTTTGATAATATATGATCTTTCTTCCAAACGAGAGTAACTATATCGTGTCTCGAATATTATCTCTATTACTAAATGCCACGAAGTACAAAAGTACTTTATACTTTACGAGACTCTAATAAGGATTCAATTTTCGATTCGAACGCTATGTGTTGTTTTATCCTTGAATGTATCACACGGTCCTCATTTCTCCAACTATTAACAGTTATTTTAAATATATTTCTATCCCGAAAAATTCTCGCACTCTAGATATGTTTTCTAAAAAATTCCTCACGAGACATTTATATATTTTTGTTCATTTTGAGATTTTTGTAATATTTTTGTTGCATACACTATAATATAAAATACTACATAAAATATTTATTTTAATGCTGTGCGACTTAATGTCCATATGCCATTAAAATTCGTTACTTTTTGTTGTCAAGACACATGTTAAATTGTGATGAAACTCAAATAACACAGAATAACATAGAAGAGTATTTTACATGTCAATTATTAAAAGTCGATAATTTTACAATAATGTGTAATGCTTATCATACATCACAGATCACGTTATAAAAGACATATGTCTTTATTATGTTTCAAAATACAACATTAATTTACACAATAAATCGATTTACACAACATTGATTTCTCTGTCTTTCATATTTCTGTAGGAACCTAGCATTTCCACAATGAAAAAAAATTCATATTTATCAAAAGAATCTATCTATGGAAATTCTATTTTTCATATTTATAAAAAAACATATTTTACAAAATCATGATATAGGATAAAATATCATATTATTAACATATTAACAATGTAATTATAATTAATTCAATATATATATATATACATGTATAGCTAATAATATTTTAATTTCTTAAAATATTTTTTTCTAGTCCCTTTTATTACAAACTTCAAAAACAAAATGTAAGAATTTAAATAAAGTTAATTTATCTTTTGATTAATATAATATCACTTAATTACATGATATTAATAATTTCTAAATAATATTATTGTTTCTAACCATATTATTAGTCATTTTATATATAAAATTATTATATGAAAGAATGTAAATACAAATCATCATAAATTATCATAAAATTATTTCAGATCTAATTTTTAGGACAGTAAAAAATTAAATAATTTCAATTTATTAACTAATAAATATTTCGAACTCTTCCAATTTATTTATATCAATTTCAATCATATTAGAATAATATGTTTCTCAAAAAACTTAAAATATAGAGAGATGACAACTTTATTAACTAAAGTTTATTGATTTTTTTCTTGATTTTCGTGATGACATAAAAATAATGATCAATTTTTTTCTGATTAACTAAGATCTTATCATCTTATCTTATCGTCTGCAAACACTGAAAAGTTTATAAACAAATTAGAATTTTGTATAATTTAAATTTTTTGATGACATGTTAATTTAATCATTCGTTTCTATAAGATGATGAAAGTTAAAATTAATTTTTTTATTAATAAAAATTGATTTTTTACGAACTTTTTATATTATTCCGCTATTAATGCCTGAATAAACATAATAAAATACAAATAAATATTACTCATAAATAAAAAATCATTTATAATAATAATGTAACTTTAAGAAAATAAAGTCTAGACGAGAATAAAAATAATGACTTACAATTATGTAATTTTTGACATAACATTCATTCTCTCTTATCTTATGGTCACTATATTTATTCATCCATTTAAAAAAATGTTGCAATATGAAAAATGAAAAATAATAATACGTTATTATATGCATTTTTTTAGAGAATGATATAGACAATGATTCTATAGAGAAGATAAAAATTATTATTATTTATTATAATTATTATATTTATTGTAATTGTAATTTGTTATAAAGGACCACGAAATTATATATGGTATACTCAAAATATATTTCTTATTTATATATTTCTTATATATTTCTTATTATATTATTTGCTGTTGTTAACACATTAAAGTTAAATTATAATAAATTATCTATTATCATTAAAAACTTCTAATAAGTTTGTGTATCGAATCATTATCTGTTATTAGCTTGGAAATATTAGTAAATCGTTATCTTATCTCTCTTTTCTCTTCGAATCAGCCAAAAAATGATAAAACTTCATTCTATAACTTTGCGAAAAATAATCATAGAATATAATATTTTAACAAGTAAGTTTTAAAGCTGGAATTCTTAGTTTTTAAATGCTGATTTTTTTGCAGACTATTTAGGTGACATCACTTACAAATCGCAAAAAAAATCAATTTCAAAATCATGCATATCAAAGAAAAAATTTTCCAAAAAGGCGTTATAATAATAATTTATCAGATGTTCTATTAAAATTTAAATAAAATAAAATTTCTATATAAACATTTAAATTTTGATTAACAATAATATGGACATTTGATTAGTAATATGATTTTTTTATTACTATTAATTTAAAACGCTCAATGCAGAGCATTCTATTTTTTACAGCAATCACAATACCATACATTGATTCCATGGTTTATTTTTTTCCCATATTAACAATTGATTCTCCTTAATTGATCCTTTTTTTAATTAGTAATTGACTCATAACACAGCTTGCATAGGTATGTTAACAAATTATTATGCAAAAACATAATTCCATATCATCAAAGGATATGGTTCCCAATTTAGCACAGTCACTAATTTAATTCGCATAATTAGATTGATAACATAGCACAAAAATTAATGAGAATTAATGAAAATAAACAAGAAATAAAAAATCTTGTGTAGAATATTTTATAGTTTCGCAATAAAATATATTCTATGTGTGTATTGGAACTAAATATGCGATCTAATGTGCGGATAAAAAAATGGAGGAAAAACTAATATATGTTTGTATCACAATTAATATACAAAATTATACAAAATTATGCACAATGTTATTTCACGAAATTGTTTATTTTAATTTAATCAATTATATAATTAAACTTATGGCATCACTGCGGTAATATATAGCTTGTCTGAATTTATACTGCAGAAATAAGATATTTGAAAACTCAATATTTCCGGATCTAGATTGAATAAACTTGCGAAAGTATATGTTGATTTTCACTAAGAAAATCATAGAATATTTAAATGCTTTCCAATATCTCTGACGTTCGCTCTCGTAAATTTTGTGAGGATTACTTACAATATGCATACACACAATATTCGGCATGTATACGCAACATATATATATATATATATACGGTATGTAGATATATGTGTCGTACTGTGCGAACTTTTCACAAAACAGGTGGCAACAATGCTGGAGAAGACCATAAGCGATAGAAACGAGAGAAAGGAGGGAAAAGAGCACACGCGTCCGATCAAAACAGTGAGGTAAAAGGCCATTGCACGTGAAAAATTTTAGTAATAATCGTAAGCGATGGGATGGTTGTAAGCGAATTGACTACAATCGATTATTTTTAGACTGTAAGAAGAATAATTGATTCTGGTTGGTCAATTTGTTTACGATCTTACGAATATGACTAAAATTCTTTCATATGCAATGGCCTTAAGAGACGAAAGGAAAAAGATAAAATCAATTCAATAGTAGTACACATGTAAACATGTACTTGTGAGACATAATACAAATTTATAAGAAATAAATTAAAATTAATTCAAAATAATATGCTGAGAAAAATATAAAGTAACAAAAATATACAAAAAAACAAGAAAGGAAGAAAGAGAAATAGAGAAACACGAAATAGAAAAAGCAAAGACAAATACGAGCATAACATAAGGATGAGAAATATATACATGAGTGACGAAAAAATATAACAAAGAATGAAGTAGATCGCAAGCAGTAGTCTAATGTAACAAAGTACGCGATGTATTCACCTTAGGCCTGTAAAACCATTTTCTGATGGACTCCATCATATCGTAACACAGCTGACGTCATCGGAGTATTCTAACGGAAATTCGTCACTGCGCTTGTCGCGATCAAGTCACAAACGATGTCAATGTCGACATGTTTACTCCGGATTTCTAGTCTGGAGATTTGATCAATGTATCGGCGATGTCGAACGATACGGGTAATAATGATGATACTAACTATGACAATGATGACAACAATGATAATAATAATGATAGTAACATCCACACGTTCGTACGAGTATCGATGATACTGTGATAGTGACAACAACAGTTATGACAATGTAATGATGATGCGATAATGACAATGACGGCGACGACGGCGACGACGGCGACGACGGCGACGACGGCGACGACGGCGACGACGATGATGACAACGACGATGACAATGATGACAACGATGACAACGACAACAACAACAACGACGACAACGACAACGACGACGACGACGACGACGACGACGATGAGGACGACGACGACTTCCGCGCAACGACCAGCCTATTCACTCTTTATTCACTCGCGTGTCGATTTAAACGCGCGTTCGTAAAACTAAAGAGATAAGATAAGCTTGAAATACAGTCTGTAAAAAGACGTAACTGTCTAATCCATATTCATCGATGCAATCGCTGTACTCACCTAGCGGTCCAATCTATAAACTATATAACTGGCGGTAGATACGAAATTACAAGAATTTGTCTTTAATTTTGTAAATACAAGTATAATAATTATCAGAAAAATTTAATATAATTATTATATTTGTGTTTACAAAATTAAGGACAAGTCTTGTAATATCCTAACAAAATTACCTTTTAAAAAAGGTAAAAAATAACGCCAAGTTCACACGCCTCTTTTCTTGTTTATGTAAAAGAAAGAAAGAATTTTATATAAAAATTTCTATAAAAGTCTTTTTAATAATAAATTTCATATTGATACAAAAGATGTGATATGAAAAATTAGTGCCAAATTCTAATTTAATAAAATAAAAAGAACTTTACAGTGAAATATATTTGATAACTATAAGTTGATATCAGTTTTCTATAAAAAATCAATGCAATTGGCTACCTCTGTTTATTGGCTACCTCTATTTAATCGATAAGTTTTACATTTTTGGTTTTGCTATATTTCCACTTTGATATGGAATTGTGCGATGCATTGAAAAAGAAAGTAAAACGAGCTTCTCAGAAGCTTGGTTTACTGATGAGCGATTTAAATTTTGGATACGAAAATTACCTTTTGATGATAATCTTTTTCATTGTATCGTATGCGCTAAAAATTTTTCGTGTGGTCCAATATCGAATATTATAAGACATGCAGAATCTGCGCATAAAGAAATATTGATAAAGATGTATCATCATGTGATAATGATAACGTAACTTTTGAACAAAAATCATTACATCCGAATGTATTTAAGTAACAATGGTTAGAGATCGCACAATTTAAGCTATGGCTACGCGAAGTGCAATGTGATGTAAATTCATTTGCATCATGTAAGATTTGCAAAAAAACTATTGCTGGCGGTTTATCGCAAATCTACCGTCACGCCGAATCTAAAATACATAAGAATAATTGCGAAAAGTTTGATAAAATAACAAGCAAATTGAATGAAGATTGTAACATAGAAATTAGCGAACTGTTTTCGTCCTTTGAGGAGTGGAAAAAATTCGCGGAGATTCAATATGCTGCTTTAATCGCTGAAAAAAATATTTCACACGAAAATGCAAAAATAATATTCGATTTTTTTAAAGACGTAGGCAAAAATCCTAACGTTTTGACAAGTTTTGACTATGAGTCGACAAAAATGTACAAATATAATTACGAATGTTTTATATCCAGTTGAGACGGTTCGTGTGATAGAAAATATTCAAAATACAAAATTTTCTATTTTTATAGATGAATCAACAGATATTTCTAGTGAAAAATGGATGACATTTCACGTTTGATACATTCATATTGAAACATTAGAAGTTCATTCGCAACTAGTAAAATTAATTGATATCGATGCAACAGATTGCAGCGCGGAAAAATTATTTAATGCATTTAAATATGAAATGTGGAAACTACAAATATTTTTTTCAAATATTGTTGCCTTATCATGCGTCCGTTATGGTCGGAAAACATTTATCTTTCAAGAAAAAATTGAAAGAGATGTGCAATAATGTATTGACATTATCATGTCCATGCCATTCTGCTTCATTAGCTTCGCATGCCGCGTGTGCTAAGATACCTCAAGCTTGTGAGGAATTCTTGAAAAGAATTACAAGCTTTATAACTTATAGTCTCAAGCGATGGTCTATTTTCATCGAATTAAGTGAATGTTTTGAAGAAAGGACTCACAAAATTGTAAAGTTATGTAATACACAATAGCTTTCTCACCACGCGTGTATCGACAGACTTCTTCAATCTTGGAATACGATACAACATTTTTTGAATGAAATGATCGTGAGCGAGAAAGGTACATCTGCAGAAAATTTGTTACGTGTCATGCAGAATGTAGATACAAAAGCATATTCTTAAAATATACATTACATTTTTTAAATGTATTTAATGCATTTTTCCAAGCTGAGGAAACGAGGATACATCTGTTACAGTCAAAATCAATTGATTTTTTAAAAGAAATTTGTACAAATTTTATAAAACCAGAAATTTTGAAACATTTGCCAAATATAACATTTTGTAAGACAAAAAATCATAAATCTTTAAATAATGTGATCTTTAAATGATATTTTTTTAGGATCGGAATGCGAAGAATATCTTTATCAATTGATAGAGGATGGACACGCAAACATGGTTGCGACTGTTCGAGAGAACTGTTTGCGATTTTACATAACTGCAGTCAAAAGAATTTTCAAAAGATTAAGTGATACATTTTTATCAAAATTACAAATTCTTTTACCACATATAGCTTTATTGAATACTGATAGGGAAACATCATTTCATGATCTTTCTTTTATTGCTGCAAGAATGGGTAGTTTTGACGAAAACGATTTAAAGAAAGAATGGTTTGCCTTAAATTCAGATTTTTCAGTAACAGAGAAACAAGATTTGTTAAAATTAGATTTTGATAATATGTGGAAAGAGATTTTACAAAGACAATATTTAAATAATGAAATCAAATATCCCAATTTAAGAGTCTTCTTCTATTAAATTCTATTAGAGCACTCCCAAATTCAAATGCAGCTCCGGAAAGAATATTTTCCCTTTTAACAGATGTTAAAACAAAAAACAAAACAGATTATCGTCGACTACTGTAAATGCCATTTGTGTATATTGAAGTCAGCATTAAAAGCAAGAAACAAAACAATTTTAAACATGAAGTTCGATGAAAAGCATTTATCTTTTATGTCGGCAGATAAATTATATACTTACTTCTTCGGTAAAGCAAAAGAAAAGTTTTTACCTACATGCTGCAGACGATATTGCTGGTCCATCTTCGTCTAATATGCAACAATAAAAAGGATAATTGCTTGTGTTTCATCAAATGCATTAAAGCATTAAGTTAAATAAATAAGTAAATACTAATAATAATAATAAATAATAATAATAGCAATAAGTTTAAATAAATAATATACAATATCTATAAAGAACATCGCATCTGCACAAGACTTTATCTTGTTTTAATGTGCACATATTACACTTGTTACAAAGATAAATGTGTAAAAAATATAATAAAAAATAAAATTAAAAAATATAAAAAATACAAAAAAGTACAAAAAAATACAAAAATACAAAAAATATAATAAAATTTTTTATTTTTCTAATTTTTCTATCTTCTATTATATCTATTCTTTATTATTTTCTAATTACAGATATAACTCTTTCTAATAACAAATATAATTTCCATTTTTTTTAAATATAACGAACATTGTATGTCAATGTTATTAATATAATGCTTACAACTGTAAGCGCTAAAGCGAACGTAGCCTATATCGTAAAGCGCGATTATTTCGATGATCAGAAATCAGAATCGCCGAATGAGCAAGCTAGTTGTGAGAATAAAGAGCGAAAGAGTCAGGATTAGGTTTACTGGCCTCTATTACCCGATGGCAGCCAAACTTCCGAACTCTCACGGACATGCTTTCTCCTTGTGTGCGGCATCCCTGACTCTCTCGTGACTCTCGTCTTGAATCTAGCATCACTGCCTCAGCGTACTTGCGTCGGTGTGAAATCGCCGAGTATCCCTTCGAGGCGCCACGTTGTGGACGGGATCGAATTTTATCTTGCGTAGCCGCCAGGCGATTGGCTGGTTGCGGAATCCGGTTCTGGTGTCGCTGGCTTAATGAAGAGCGAGAGGGTACGCTCCGGCGTCGGCGGGCATTCGGGAACCATGTTATCGCTCTCCGGTGAATCCTCCGGTCGAAAAGTGGTCGCTGCGGGCTGTTCTCTGGTGATAACGCCGAGCCGAAGAGTTCCTCCAGGCATCTCCTAGAGCTGAATACTCGGCGCTTTCGCCTGCCGAGCTGTAGCGATGCTGTCCCCGAATCCGGCACCAGCGATAGTATATAATTATTATTCAAGTCCGGTGCTGTGGGCCGTGCGGCGATAGCGGAGTTCGCCCGAACACGGGCGAATAGTGCGGCGCTTAGGCCACGAGGGATCCTGCGGGACGAAATGGTGGCGCCGTGGCGTTGACGGTCGCCGAGGATAGCGTGGCGTTTACTGCCGTGGGGAGGAACGCCCGAAAACGGGCGGTTGGCGCAGTGTTGACTGCTGCGGAAAGTCGCCCGGAAACGAGCGATTGAAGCAGTGTTAACTGTTGCAAGGAGTCCCATGGCATTGAAACGGCGTTTACGGCTGCTGAGAGAGGCTTCCTGGAACAGCGTTTACTACTGCGAAGGCTGGCTTGATCGAGCTTCTCCAATTGAATAGGTTCTGGCGACTGCGGTGAAGAGCGATGCTGAGTGCTGCTCTTTATATACCCGCGACGGAGTAAGTTAAACGCGAGAAAATGGTCTCGCGCTTCGCCACCACGTGGCGGGCCCGCGAATCGTTATCATAACTGGGCATAACGTGTTATCGCCGTGGAGCAGTGATGCTAGATTCAAGATGAGAATCACGAGAGAGTCAGGGAGTGGGGATGCCGCACCAAGGAGAAAGCATGTCCGTGAGAGTTTGGAAGTTCGGCCGGCGTCGGATAATAGACGAGGCTAGCAAACCTAGTCCTGACTCTTTCGCTCTTTAGTCTCACAACTAGCCTGCTCGTTCGGCGATTCTGATTTCTGACCATCGAAACGATTGCGCTTTACGATATAGGCTACGTACGCTTTAGTGCTTACAATTGTAGCATTATATTAATAACATTGACATACAATGTTCGTTACATTAAAAAAAAATGGAAATTATATTTGTTATTAGAAAGAGTTATATCTGTAATTAGAAAATAATAAAGAATAGATATAATAGAAGATAGAAAAATTAGAAAAATAAAAAATTTTATTATATTTTTTTGTATTTTTGTATTTTTTGTACTTTTTTGTATTTTTTATATTTTTTAATTTTATTTTTTATTATATTTTTTACACATTTATCTTTGTAACAAATATAATATGTGCATTAAAACAAGATAAAGTCTTGTGCAGATGCGATGTTCTTTATAGATATTGTATATTATTTATTTAAATTTATTGCTTTATTATTATTATTTACTATTATTATTAGTATTTATTTAACTTAATGCTTTAATGCATTTGATGAAATACAAGCAATTATTCTTTTTATTGTTGCATATTAGACGAAGATGGACCAGCAATATCGTCTGCAGCATGTAGGTGAAAACTTTTCTTTTGCTTTACTGAAGAAGTAACATATAATTTATCTGCCGACATAAAAGATAAATGCTTTTCATCGAGCTTCATGTTTAAAGCAGTTTCGTTTCTTGCTTTTAATGCTCACTTCAATCAACACAAATGGTATTTACAGTAGTCGACAATAATCTGTTTTGTTTTTTTGTTTTTACATCTGTTAAAAGGGAAAATATTCTTTTCGAAGCTGCATTTGAATTTGGGAGTGCTCTAATAGAATTTAATAGAAGAAGGCTCTTAAATTGGGATATTTGGTTTCATTATTTAAATATTGTCTTTGTAAAATCTCCTTCCACTTTATTATCAAAATTTAATTTTAACAAATCTTGTTTTTCTGTTACTGAAAAATCTGAATTTAAGGCAAAATATTCTTTCTTTAAATTGTTTTCGTCAAAACCCTCCATTCTTGCAACAATAAAAGAAAGATCATGAAATGATGTTTCCCTATCAGTACTCAATAAAGCTATATGTGATAAAAGAATTTGTAATTTTGATAAAAATGTATCATTTACTGGTAATCTTTTGAAAATTTCTTCGGCTGCAGTTATATATTAGGTGTACAAAAAAGTTCTGAGCTTTTTTTTGTAAAATTCAATCTTTATTCAAAAACAAACAAAAAAATATTAATCAGCGAAATATTCCCCGTTTGCATCAACGACCGTTTGCCATCTTTCGGGTAGCTTGAGAATTCCTTGATGATAGAAGCTCACCGGCTTCGAAACGATAAAGTCATCAATGCATTTTCGTATCTCTTCAAATCTCACGAAATGTGTTTCAGCCAAATGATGCTGCAGCGACCGAAATAAGTAGTAATCGGAAGGCGCCATGTCTGGGCTATACGCCGCGTGCGGGAGAATTTCCCTGCCTAACGCAAAGATATGATCTTGAGTCGCTTTCGCAACATGTGATAGAGCATTGTCATGAAGCAAGATCACTTTACGACGTCCTTGGCCAGTAAATGGCCTCTTTTCTTCTAATGCATCGCTCAAATTGGTCAATTGTTGTTGGTAGTGGTCTGCCGTGATTGTTTCATCCGGTTGTAACAACTCGTAATACAACACACCTTTCCAATCCTACCAGATACAGAGCAAAACCTTCTTGACGTGGATATTGGGCTTTGGCGTCAATGTCGAAGGTTGACCAGGGTCAACCCATGATTTTCTACGTTTAGGGTTATCATAAAGAATCCACTTTTCATCGCCTGTAATGATTTTGTGCAGAAAATCTTTTTTTCAGAACTTTGAAAGCAAAGTGAGTGCAGTGTCACGCCGACGATTTTTGTTGTCTTCGGACAATTCATGCGGAACCCATCTGCCTTCCTTCTGAACCTTTCCCATCGTATGTCAATCGTATGGAAATGGTTTGCTGCGTAACGCCAAGCTGTTCTGCAAGCTCCTTTTCAGTTTGCGCAGAGTTTATATCCAGCAGTACTTGCAATTCGTCCGTTTCAATCTTTTGAGGGCGTCCAGCACGCGGTTCATCTTCAAGACTGAAATCTCCTTGGCGAAATTTTTGATACCATCTTTTACATGTAGTATGACTTACAGCGTTCTCTCCATGTGCAGCACAAATCATTGCAGTGGCTTCAGCAGCATTTTTCTTCAGATGAAACGCGAAGTGAATGGAAAATCGAATATGCTCTTTTGTTATTGTCATCGTAAACACTACTGATTTTTGAGGTTATGTGCATCAAACGCCAAACCGTATGGCATTTTAGAAGGCTAAATGTCAACGCTTTAAAACCGCAAAAGGGCAGGAAGATATATAAAATTTAAATTGTTATTTTAATTGTATGAAATCTAAAGCTCAGAACTTTTTTGTACACCTAATAGCTTAAATATCTCCCAGAAAAGGCTTATGGTACCAATCGAAGTGCAATTCCATTCATAACTTTCATAGTAATCTCCAAGAAACTCAATTCTCCCCCGCCAATCTCACAAGTAAATTGTAAACGCGGGTGGAAAGAATTGAATGTCTCGAGAATATTTTTGATTTTACCATGGGGGACGACCAAGGTTATATCATCAACATAGCGATAGTAAAAGAGTAAGTCAATATCTATGTTCTCAACCGCCTTCTCCTCGAGATCCCTCATCACCAAATCCATTATAATCGGGGACAACGGAAAATCCATGGGTAGGCCGAAAGTTTGCTTATAAATTTGATTATCAAATTTGAAATATGTGGAATGCAGAACCAAAGAAACCGCTTTCAGGAATTCTTCCTTAGGGATATCAAATGTCCGGCGTTATGTCATCCCATCGTTTGGAAATGCTGTTCATCCCCAAATCAAATGGCACATTAGTGAACAAAGATTTTACATGAAATCAATGAAAAGTCATCGTCAATCTGTACATCCGATAATTTTTGGATGAGTTGAAAGTTATTATCAATGCTAGTATCAGACTTTGGAATGCTGTTCATAATGAGTTCATTAAGAGATGATGCCAAAGTATATAGCGGAATATCTGCAAAAAACGATCAATCTGAATGGGAAACCCTGTTTATGTATCTTCGGTAAACCGTAAGTCCTAGGTTCCATCGCTAACCATCATCCTATGGTACCCAGACTCCGATATAAATTTCAATTTTTGCGTCTTGAGGAGATCACGCAATTTTTTAGTAATGATTTTAGTAGGATCTTTTTTTATTTTGGTGTAAGTATTTGTATCCTTCAGTAAGTTATTGACTTTGGAAATATATATGTCCCTGTCCAGTGCAACAGTCACATTGCCTTTATCGACCCGAGTGAAAATTATATCTGGATGGTGTTTGGTGAAAGAAAGAGTGTCTTTATATAATAATGATAGTCTTTCGTTAATGCTAATTTTTTGGAGAGGAAGATAGGTTATTAATTAGTGGTATAAATCTATTCCGTAACTGTAATTGAATATTCTGTGGGCATTTAGCAATGTTTTTCTCCTACGTTTTTAACAGTTTTATCTATTTTCTTAGTGTCTGAATATTCAATTACAGAGAGAGAGAGAGAGAGAGAGAGAGAGAGAGAGAGAGAGAGAGAGTAGTAGT
>NW_011929582.1:42928-56114 GCF_000187915.1 Pogonomyrmex barbatus | reverse complement strand
CGAATAGTAATCTAGTTCAACTAATTGGAATCGTTATTAAAAATATTAACATTAATGCATCAATACGTCGACACAATGGATGCGTTCAGCGGAACAAAGTGAGCGGTTAGTGATGATTGGTCTTTACTATTAGATCCCTGAATTTAAACCAATTACCTTGACAAATTACTCAACTGTTGTGCAACCGTTGCATTTCTTAAACGCGATCATTAACGTCGATGAGGAAGTATTGCACACATTCAAAAAATAATCCTGGCAATAATGTGCGCCGAGTAGCTCACGCACTTGGAATATCAAAAAATACGGTGCATAGAATTTTGCGTGAAAATGGGTTGCACTCATTTCACTACTCATTTCACTAACGAGTACATCTCCTTGCACGAGATAAAATACAGCGCATACATATTTGTGCAGGTATTTTCGGTTTTTTATTTCTTTTTATTTTCATTTCTTTCTTCGATATTATACCGCTTTTAACTATATTAATAATATAGTTAAAAGCGGTATAATATCGAAAAAAATAATAACTATATATTAATAAAACATTTCAGAATTTCTCGCACAATAACGGCGAAATATTTTATTTCCCGAGCGTATTTTATGGACAGATGAGGCCACATTTACGCCGAATGGCATATTTAATTCACGAAATTTTGTGTTTTGGCACGAAGAAAATGCCATTCGTCAAATCACTTTCCAATATCGGTGAACCATAAACGTATGAGTAGGAGTAATTGCGGGCAGAGTGGTAAATATTCTTGAATTAAGAAATTTTTTCATCTTTTCACTGTATTCGTAACGTAAATTATTAATAATTTTGAGATTGGTCCAGTTCTTTCCTCCACGTGGCAAAGTATACGAACGATTTATACAAAATCAATTGTTGCCACTTTTAGAAGATATTCCTCTCCGCATGCCGGAAATGATGATTTTCCAATACGACAGTGCATTTCTCTCGTCGCGTACGGGACATTTTAAACACACAGTTTGCCGGCTAGTGGATGAGTCGAGGTCTAATCACCTGGCCAGCATCTCGCCAGATTTAAATGTATTGGATTATTTTATTTGGGCCCATATTAAGGCAAAAGTCGAGCATATTCGCCATAGTATTGAGCATGAAGTACGCTCAGAAATTTAAGCGGCATTTAATACCATAACACTGGACATGGCGTATCGTGCGGCAAATAGTTCGAAGAGCCGAACTATGTTTACATGCACACGGGCAACATATTCAACAATTATTGAATTAAAAAAATAAAAGTGGATTAGGTCTACCGAGGAAACCACTTAAAAAAAAAACGCGCCAAGCTATCTATCTCAAGGTGGTGTGGAAACGATGGTGTTTGATTAGATCTATGAAATTAACATTTATTAATATAAAAAAATATTATTAGTTCCAGTAGCGTATCGTATTTCCGGAGTTTTAAAGTTTTTTATAAAAATAAAAATAAATTCAGTACCTTTTATGCTGAAAAAAGAAAAAATGTAATGCTAACTCGCAAATCTAGCATGACCATCTCCCATTCTAAAATACAAGAATACAATAAATATTATTTTTAACAACAGTTCCAATTAGTTGAACTGAATTACTATTCGAATCCCATCATTATGTGTAATTTTAAAATAAATGTAAACTATTTGTTTTTTACACTTTTAATCACGGTACGATTGGAAAAAAAGTGTCGAGCTGATTATTTATCGCAGTTCTAACAGAATTTTTCGCTCTACAATCATCCTCTAATTATTTTGCACATACAAGCAATCAAGTATTCATGGTTATAAAGTACGATTATAAAAAAATTTATGGAAAAATAAACTTTAGTGTCGCATAATTTTAAAATGAAATATAAAATATCTCGTATTTTTCTGGTACTGTACTTCAATACTTTTATATAAAGAATAACGAGATGAACTAATTGGCAAAAAAAAAACATGAAATTGTTTTATATAAAAATTGTTTGCAAAATCTAACTACATATTTCTTTCATGAAATTACGCAGGATTCAGAGATTAAAAAGAGATTATTTAAAAATATGCGACTGCTGGAATTCTTCTTAAAACATGAGTATAAAATTCTATTAGAATTACCGAGAATTGTCGTTAGAATTGCGATAAATAATCAACGCGATACTATTCTTCCGAGTGTCGTACCGTATTTAATATGAAAAGTATGAAAAAGTGGTAATTGTTTAAATTTTTTCTTAAAATTATACATGATGAGAATCGAATATTAATGTTATTCGAATATTAACTACAACTGTCGTTTAAAGTGATAATATTTACTCTATTCTTGTACTTTAGAAGGAAAGATGTTAGGCTACATTCGCGAAATTAGTACATTATTTAATTTGATTTTTTGCTATTAAAAAAGCTATAAATAGTACGCTATTAAAAAATCTATACTACATATTATAAAGAATAAAATATTTAATAATTGTATATCGCGTATATAACGTTGACGCGTCTCGACGTGATAAGAAGCATAAGCAGTGGCTCATCTTTCCCCGCTGCGCGCGCCCCCCTCACCGCCGAGCGTCAGGCGGCCAATGTCAACACGCTGGGCCGTCTATGGGTCAGACGGGCGAGCGATTTCTCCCCGCGTGCTCTTATTGGTGCAACTTTAATATTTAATAACTCGAAAACTATTGCGAATATCGCAAAATGATATACGACATTTCATTTATCTCGCTCCCGTCTATCTTCTCACGAGCGGTTACAAACTGCGGGACACTCTGTATATAATATATGTGTGTGCGTGTGCGTGTGCGTTACATATATTCCTACATATATGGCGACCAAAGATATCACATTAGAAATATATCCGGTATTCGGCAACTTCACTCCGTCGCTCCGAGACAAATTTATAGCCAAAATTAATTAAACAATTAATCGACAGAGGGCAAGTGTCGAGAGCAATATGCGAATCGTCCTAATAGTGTAAGTCTTTTATAATTTTCTATGGCGCGAATGTTCAAAGAGATATTCACGACACATCGACCCTGAATAAATCTGGCTACTTAGGCATCGAATCAGCGCACTTGAATTTAGTCCGCGAATTTCTGTGCATATCGCGACTGACGCTTTAACCGAAATCCGATAGGGCACCAAAAGCTTTAATTTTGTGAGATTCGAGCGATAGCGAAATTACTACGCTGGTAAAACAACGCGAATTTCCGTTTGACGATATTGACACAAATATATTAGCCACTAACGAAACTGATGCCCAACCGAATAACTTACAAGACCGTATTTGAGTAGAACTCCGAGTCAAAGATACGCCATAGACATAAATTTTCATTAACTTCATAAAGTAGTATCTTTGATCCCGAACAAATTGATAAAACTCAAAAAATAGCATAAAACTCAATTGATCCAGCGATGGGAGAAATTCACGAAATTCGTCCAGAGAATATTCAAAGTCGCTCGACTACACATGTCGAAATGGCAGAACTGAATAAAATCGACGCGGATATGGAGACAATCGCGTTATTAAATGAATTGTTATGGGAAATCAGAGAAATAAGAGCGCGCGAATCTTTTAGAAGAGCGCGTTGATTTCAATTGCACATATTTAGATGAACGGAACAGAGCATATCGTAATTATACGAGTAACACTATAGATGTTATCTATGGACACACACAAGACGATATCCGAAATCGACCTGGAACATCTGGAAATTATCTGAGATTAAAGGAGGCGCGAGATATGTTATCGAAATTTGACGGTACCTCGCGAAGCCGCGTCCGAGAATTTTTAAATGCAATGACTATGCTATAAAAAATATTGATCCGGCAGAAGAACAAACATTGTTAGAAGTTATAGTATGCATTAAGCTCAAAGAAAAGGCAAGTTAGACTTTTACACTCGCGATATTCGGAGCTACGTACAATTAAAAGCTGAACTCGAGAGCGAATATATTAGCAAACGCAGTATTACGCACTTACAAATAAAGTTTAATTCTCTTAAACAAAAAAAACGGAGAAAGCGCTTAAAATTTTGGTCAAAGAGTAGACATGTTGGCCAGAATTGTATGAATCCATGATTGAAGGAGGGAAACATAACCCTGAGCAGTGACGTACTATCTTAGAAACAATTAAACTCCAAACTTTGCTCAATTTTCAAATCGGATTAAATGACGAAATAAAGTTAATTGTTTCATCACAAAAATCTCGCACTCTGCAAAAAGCTATAGCAGGTGCGCGGAGGAAAAGGTGAGAGATCCGAATAAATTTCGAGTAAATTTTTAATATAGAAAACTGACGCCACGCGATATATAAAAATTACCCCTCAATGTCAAAGATGCGGGAGAACGGATCACTACATACGAGCCTATCGTAGTAAATTCACATTACCAAGGGTCGAAGGATACCCTCGTGTAAACACTGTGAATAAATACTGCAAGCATTGCAGAAAGATCGGGCACATGCGCGATGAATGCTGATTATTACACAGTCGGCCTGTGAAAGATAATACTACGCGTCAAAACGCGATCGTGAACAAAACTACTTATGAAAATCATAACACGAAAGATAATCACAAGATAAAAGGAAAATCAGAGTCACATAAGTTAGCGATAATGAAGGTAGTGGTAAAATTGTCCGCATCGATGTTGAGTATTGAATTTCTCATGTTAAGAAAATATCATGCGTAGAAACCGGACTAGATCTAACTCTGCCCACTCAAGAAGCCGAAAGCGGAAAAATACATTTTTTACTTAAACAGGTGCAACTCACTTTTAAAACTAAAAACGTTAAAAGGAGAAACCAAAATTTATGAAGAAAAAATTAAATTAATCGGGATAACGGGATACGAAATTTCCACTATTGAAAAAACTTATCTAACGATACCATTAAAAATCAATGAAACCTGATTCGACCCAATATATATAATAAAAGATGTATGTAAGATGATGTATCTATGGAGTACAATGGAATCTTAAGAATGGATTTCATATGAAAAAATAGAATTAATTGTGATTATAGGAATAAAAATGAAAATCAAAGAAATAAATTTCAAACTTTATCCCTGTAAGAAGGTTACTTTGAAACCGCGCAGCGAAACTATTATACAGGTTACAGATCGAAATATGATCGGTATTACGCAATCGGAAGAAATGTCGCTGGGTATTTTCATCGGAAATTGTCTAAAGCGAATACCTCGCAAATACCTCTGTTCCGTGAGTATTCTAAACTATAGAGCAGTAGAAATTCAAGGCCGCACGTGATTATCGATGAATTAATGAATAAACTCACTGAAACGCTGGCAATAAATACGACCAAAATTAACGACCAAAGCAAACTTTCGCGTGAGGAAAAGATAAAAAATCTTTTAAGAATTAATCATTTAAATTTGAAAGAAAGAAAAGCACTGTTGCGCATATGTGAAGAATTCAATGACGTGTTCCATTTAGATGGGAAACCATTGACATACACAAATATAATATCACATGAGATAATAACGCAAGCCGACTCCGTAAGTGTAAATGTACGACCGTACCGTCTTTCAGAAAAACATAAGCATGAAGTTGATAAACAAATTCGCGAAATGCTAGAGCACGGAATTATACAACCTAGTATTAGTCAATGGAATACGCTCCTCCTAGTAATACCAAAAAAGGCTGACGCATCCGGAAAATCGAAATTAAGGATTGTAATAGATTTTCGAAAATTAAATAATCTCACGATCGGAAACTCATTTCGTCAATATTAATTCAAAATAAAAGAGTTTTTTTTTCTTTTAAATAGATTCTTCAACAAATTCAGTCCCCGTTTTGCTAGTGGATAGCGTTCGTTGGTAACTAAAACTAGAGAGCCTTCTTTTATATCGTTAGAAGGATGTCATTTAGATATAGCTTGATAGACATTCTACAGACCATCATGACCAAAAATTATGTAATTTTTGACGAAGAAGTTCCCATCGAGATAATCGTGATAAGGGTTGCGTTGTTAAATCTGGTTCGGGAATTGTAGTTAGTGCTTCACCAATAAGAAAATGAGCTGGAGTAAGAGCAGTATAATCTTCGGCATCATCTGTCAATGGACAGAGAGGACGAGAATTTAGTACGGCTTCTATTTGTATTAATAATGTAGATAATTCTTCGTGTGTTAAAATAGTGTTTTTAATAGTACGAAGAAGATGAAATTTGTTGATTTAATGGTTGCTTTTTACTTTCTTTCAAAATGTGGAGCTGAAGGAAAATTGAAGCACCATTTGATTCCGTCATTAGCTAATAATGCAGTTAAATCTCGTAATTTTTTAAATATATTGTCGAAGCGCTATCTTAAAGTAGAATCCGCGCCAATGAAATTTGTTCTGCAATCGCTATAAAGAAATGCACATATTTCTCATCTTCCAGAAGATCTTTTATAAGCTGCTATGAACGCTTCAGTAGTATAATCTGTTACTAGTTCTAAATGAACTACTGACATTGCTAAACAAACGAAAATGGCTATGTATCCTTTATAAACTTTCCCCGCCCTCAAGTTTTTATAGATATTGGACCACAGTAATCAATTCCCAAGTGAAAAAAGGGTCGCAATGGGGTTACTCTAGGCGTTGGTAGTTGTCCCATAAGTTGCTGTGTTCTAAGACCTCGAAAACGTATACATTTAACACATCGCAAGATAAAGAATCATACAGATGCTCGCTCTCCTATAATCCAGTATGAGCGACGAATATACGCAAGTGTTACCTGTGTACCTCTATGTAAAGTTCGCTGATGAGCGTCAGCTGTAATAAGAGAACTTAAAGGAGAATTTTTCGGAAGAATCAGGGGATATTTCATGTCTGGATCCAGACTAGCATTTTGTAATCTTTCTCCTACTTGAAATAAATCTTTATTGTCAAGAAAAGAAGTAAGACGTACTATTAGCATTAGATTTTGATAAATGAGACCCGCTTGAAATTATCTTAATTTCAGTAAAAAACCAGGCTCGTTGAACTATTCCTGATCAAAACTATATACTTTGCTGAATCTCCATAGGAGTAAGCAATACGGCCAAAGAATTGTTTTTAATTTGACGGCAACAGTTAATAAATCGGCGACAAATAGCTGTTATCCTTAAAAGATAAATTAAAGACGAATAATAATCTAAAAGATCCCAATAGGTTGGCTTTTCATTTGTTAAAATCATATGAGATAAACTAAGTCTTTCTTCCAGATCAGCTGTACATTTTAAATTGTTATTAAATTCTGGCCATTATGAAATGAGTTTGATTAACCAAAAAGGTCCCTTCCATTAAAGATGATGTTATAGTAATTGATCGGCTCAAATATCTCTTAAAGCACAATCTGCTGGATTATTTTTTTCTGGAACAAATCTCCAAAATCTGGGTGGAATTTTTTCCTGTATCGCAGTGATACGATTTCGAACATAATTCTTCCAACGTGAAGGATGAGATGTAATCCAAGTCAAGGTAACTGACGAACCAGTCCAAAGGTATTGAGGAATCTCGGTCATTTCTAGAGCTTGCTTAACTTTAATTACTAAATGAGCTAGTAAAAAAGTTGCCGTTAATTCGAGTCAAGGATAGTTAGCCTTTTTAAAGGAGCTACTCTCGTTTTTGAATACACAAAGGTAATTATTATATCTCCATTTTCAGAAATAACTCTCAAATAGACTGCAGCTGCCATAGCTAGATGCGATACATTGGAAAAACCGTAAATTTCTATTGTACGAGCTGTTTTAGAATAATTTAACCAATGAGGTATCGATGATTGTTGCAAATCTTTTAATTGATTCTGAAACGTACATCACTTAGCACTAATTTCAGGGGAAAGTGATTCATCCTAACTTATTTTATTCATCCAAAGTTCTTGTAATAACATTTTAGCTTGAACAGTTACTGAAGAAAGCAAACCTAAAGGATCATATAATTGTGCTATTTTTGATAAAATAGAACGTTTCGTAATTTTAATGGAAGTTAATTGATGAGAAACAAAAAATGAAAGATATCATTCAAAGGTAGCCAATAAAGTTCCAAAATCTTGATTAATGAAGATTCGATTTCAATTGAAACTATATCATCAAAGGATGAAGAGATTACATTTTCCAGTAATTTTTTATTATTACTTGTCCATTTTTGAAGCAGAAACTCGCTCGCCTTACAAAGCTTAATCAATTGATTTTGAATTTCTTGAGCTTGAATAATAGTATCCCACCAAATATGTCATCCATATATCGTCTCTTTATAATAGAAAGAATTGATAATAGGTATTTAGCACTTTCATCCTTAACAAGCTGCTCCAATATTCGAAGAGCAAGGAACAGTGCACAGTTTAAACCATAAGTTATAGTTGTTAGTCGATAAGAAATATATTGTTGATTACATAGGTCCTCGCCAAAAAATTCTTTGAAAATCTTGATCCTTTTGATGTATATTAATTTGACGATATATTTTAACAATATCAATGGAAAAAAGATATCAATGTAAACGAATCAATAAAAAAACATCTGATATATCCCTTTGAAGATTAGCTCTTCGCAAAAGAATATCATTAAGAGATAAACCTGAGCTTATTTTACTTGAGCCATTAAAGACAACTCGTAATTTTGTAGTCTGTTCTCTTAAAACACCATGACGTGGAAAGTGATAAACAGGAGATAAATTAAGATCAGCTTTTGGAACCGGTGACATATGTCTAAGAGATTTATTATATTCTTTCATAAATTCAGAGTAACGTCGTTCATATTCTGAGTCTGTTTCAAGTCGTCGAGAGAGACGAATAAGAGAAAGATGTGCCTTTTTTGATGAATCTCTTAGTTTATCAGTTGAAGTTTTAAAGGGTCTCACAATATATCGGTAGAATATTGAAAGAATCACGAGAATGAGTTCTTGCATGTTGTTCACAATTTAATTCATCGGGGCTGAGAGTGGATTTAAATGAAGTTATTTCTTCTTGAGTTAATGGATCTAAATGAAGTTATTTCTTCTTCAAAACCGAGAAAGGAGATTATAAAGATCACAATCTTTCGTACAATGATAACCTTGAATAGATCCCGATATTAAAGGAATAGAAGCGGGTCCGGATACAATCCAACCAAAAATACTATTTTGTGCAAACGGAGAAACAGAACTTCTTTTAATTATTTCAGGTTTAATTATTGATCCATAAAAATCTGCTCCGATAATGATGTTAATTGGTCCTGATTTAAAAAAGCTTGGATCTGCTAAATGTAAATTTTTAAGATAAGGCCATATATTTTTATCTGTGGTAAACGAGAAGTTAGTTTATTTAAAAGCTGAAATAATACAGCTCTCATAGATGGCTCATAGATAGACCGGAGATTTAATGTTACTATTCCTCGAGTACGTCAAGAGGTTGGTTTCGCCTATTCCCAATAACGGAATTGAAGCTTGTGATTGTTTTATTTGCGTTGTATTAAGTCTTCAGACATAAAAGATAACTCGGAACCTTGATCGACAAGTATTCGCACTGGATACATTTCGCCGTTAGTTAATGAAATCATAGCTTGATACGTTGCAAGAAACACAAACGATCGCGGGTTAAAATTTTCTTTAACAAGTTGAACAAATTCTTGTGATAGTCATTTAATCGTATTTGTTTCTTGTTTTTCGTGAACTTCGGAATTATTTACTGTCGTAATTGAATTTATACTTTTATTCTTAATTTCTGTATGTAATGAAGTATGATGTTTTTTGCCGCAAAAACAACATTTGTAAGAAGGACATACATTAGCTGCATGATGTCCTAAACAATTAAAACAAAATTTCCGCAAAATTATAAATTCTCGTCGTTGTTGTAAATTTTTAGCCGAAAAGATTGGGCAGCTAACAATATGATGCGTCTTTTTGCACAAAAAACATGAAATTGATTCATTAACTTTAGAATTTGTGATCAAATAAACAGGATGAGAAGCGGAAAATTGTGAATGAGACTTAGAATTAAATAAAGTATTTGATTAAAGTTTTAAATTTTCCATGGCCTGGGTGCGATCCATTAAAAAATCTTCCAATTGAATAAGTAACGGAAAAGTAATACAGGAGCCTAGTCTATTTTCCCACGCTTCTCGTTTGAATCTAATAGTTTCACTAATTGATGAACTAGGACTATATCCCAATGATGTACAGGATATTCTAATACACGGAGCTGCGATTGATTCAGTAATAGTGAATAGAAAAGAATTTAGTTCCCAAGCAGATCGCGACTTTAAAGACTTCAAATTAATTATTTAACTGCGCAGAAATAAGGAATCGCTTATTTTCATAACGTGTAACAAGAATATTCCACGCAATAATAAAATTTTCACCAGATAATGTTAAATTAGAAATTAAACGAGCCACCAGAAGACTGGTTTTCAAATAATGCATTTTTTCCATATTATTCAGTTCAGTATTATTTCCTATCATGGATAAAAATAAATCTCGAAAAAATGTCTATGATTTATAATCACCGGAAAACTATGGTATTGTAATTCGAGATAACACGTTACGCTGATTAACAGTAGTTGAAGTTAAAGCATTAACATTATCAGAATTTATTGACGGACGTAAAGAGTCTAGTTCATCTCGTTGACTTAATAATGTAACTCTTGCATGTATGTAAAATTCGTGACAGCGCTCGAAAGTTTTAGTTTTAAAATACGATTCTTAAGCAATTCAAATTCGCTTTGGCATAATTTTTCATGTTCAATTTGAAATTTATTTCAATTTAAATTGAGTAATTCGAGTCTTGTATTTAATAACTGCCGTAAACGTATTGAAGAACCATCATCCCACGCGTCATCGATTGCTTTCTGAATTAAATTAAATCTACTTTCTTGCAAAAGAATTCGTGATTCTAAATTAGACATTTTAATACGCTGTATCCAGAATGAAGGACCAAAAAAATATTATAAATGAAATGAGTTTTATAAATATCTGATTCTAAGCGTCTTCGTAATGTTGAATCTTCTTAATCCAAATTTTAATTTATCACTGAAGATAAAGTATTAAATCTTCTAGTTCCGATGTGATGAAAAATATACAGGAAAAATCAAGATAAAGGTCTCTCAGATAAAGCAGCAAAAGGAAAGAATCTTTTAAAAATAGAATGTTTAATCCGAAAAGAATGCAATAATTCAATCTCGAGAAAGTAGAACAGCTCCGAAAAATGTTTCGACTCTCAATAAGAGCGCACCAATTTTCAAAATGTATCAGCTCCGAAGAGCGTGTCAGCTAACGAAAGAGCGCACTCAAGTCAACTTTTTTCACTAACACTAAATATCCATAGAAATTATTAAAGTATTTAAATCAACTTTTGAAAATAATAACCTTATTTAATTTTAATAAATACAAATATTTATGTAAACATTATATTCAGATCGATCGTCATCCGAAAGAATGAAAGAATTTTTTTATAATTTCTACGCAACGAATAAACAGAGACAAAAGCGTTTTCTATTTTCTAAATACTTTTGTCTTTTTTTTTGTTTCGCACCAATTGATATCACATTGGTATTAATTTATCAATATTAATTCAAAATAAAGAGTTTTTTCTTTTAAATAGATTCTTCAACAAATTCAGTCCCCGTAAAAGAATATAATGAAGAAGAAAAGCGACAAATATTATACGAATATCATGATGCGTCCATAGGAGGACATCAGGGAATCGAGCGTACTTTAAATCGAATCCGAATGCATCATACCTGGCCAGGCATCATTAAGGATATGAAAAGATACATCGCAAAATGGCGATACTCTCTTTTAATGTATTGCCAAAAGAATAAATTAAAGAAGAAAATAAAAGCTTTAGTAATTACGGAGACGCCTGAGAAACTCTTCGAAAAATGTGCTTTGGATGGTAGGACTCTTGATTATAACAGAAATAACAAATATGTATTAATGTTTCAAGACTGCCTAACAAAATTTAGTAAGGCAATACCTATCCCTAATCAAGAAGCCGCCACTGTCGCAAAAGAATTTATTATTAAAATCGTGAACACGGGATATCACAAAGAATATTAACCGATCAAGACACTAATTTTGTAAGTGATATTTAAAAATGTGTGTCGACTATTTAAAATTGACAAAATACAGACAACAGCCTATCATCTCGAAAGTAACGGAGCCCTTGAACATACACACCGAACACTGACAGAGTACCTTCGCCATTATTAATATAAACGCTGACTAAACAGATTGGGACGAATGGATACCGTACACGATTTTTACCTTCAATAGTACACCACATGCGGCAATGGGGTACACGTTACTTGAATTAGTCTATGGACACCAAACTACTCTACCGTCAGCTCTAGCCATCCTGCCAAAACCGTCGTATACCTATGACAATTACGCGCAGGAACTAAAAGAATGGTTACAAGCAACAAATCAAATTGCAAAGCAACATTTAAAAGAAGAAAAATAAAAGACAAAGGAATACTATGATAAAAAAGCGAAGGAAATAAAATTTAAAGTAGGGAACAAAGTATTGCTGTATGACGAAACGTTACGTCACGGAAGATTAAAAAGCTAAACTCATTATGGACAGGTCCGTATGTAATCAGAGAAAAGAATTCTGATGTAAACTATATATTAAAAACTGGACATAAAAAATTGCGGACGCACATAAATCGATTAAAGATATTCATAACAAATTAAGTCAAAGAAAAATAAAAAATAATATTATATATATAAGGATGTTTTATTTTAAGTAATATGGTCGATTATCTCGCGAATCGATGATTTTATCGAAAAATTTTTTGAATGAAAGTTACATGGCTTGAAGGGGGACACATGACGGAAGTGTGTACTTGACCTTGAGTGACCTTGTCAAAATCAGATCAAGGTTATTAATGTTTTTTTAAATGGAAACCTCTATTTTTTATTACATATTCTTGTAGCTTATCTCGAAAGCTTTCCAAAATACTATAATAAAGTTACGTTTCATTGAATACTTTCCGAGAAGTTTGAAAGTTACAATACCGCCAGCGTTATCCATGTACGCATTTTAGTCTTAGTTGGCAGGATCAGTGATCGGTCTTGTCTTAATTGACCGGATCAATGACGGTCTTGCCTTAGTTGGCCGGATCAGTGATCGGTCTTACCTTATAACTTAACAAGTACTTAACGAAAAGTAACTTTATTATAGTGTTTTGGAAAGCTCTCGAGATAAACTACAAGAATAATAAAAATAGGGGTTTCCATTTAAAAAACCATTTAATGACCTTGATCTGATTTTAA